>CAJVRN010000149.1:1782500-1862500 GCA_911728415.1 Lagocephalus sceleratus
GCCTCCGCCGACGAGAGCGCCGACCTTGTCTGAGGGTTCTGCATCCGTCCACGCGTCATTAAGATTCCAGCCAGCGTCGGACTCAACACCCCCCGCCTCCCTCTCTCCCTCCAGCATTCTTCCTCTATGTCTCTCTCTCCCCCTCCTTCTCTCTCTTTCCCTCCCTTACCCCCCTCTCTCCCTCCCTCCACTATCCTTCCTCCATTTCTCCCTCTCTCTCCCCCTCCCTCTCTCTGTGTCTCCCTCTTTCACCCCACCTCTCCCCCATCTCTTTCCCTCTCTTACCTCCCCACCCCATCTCTCTCTCACCCCTCCCCTCTCCCCATCGCCCCCTCTCACCCCTCCCCTCTCTCCCTCTCTCTCTCTTTCTCTCCCTCTCACCCTCTCTCTCCCTCTCTCTCACCCTTCCCCTCCCTGTCTCTCTCTCACCGCTCCCCTCTCCCTCTCTCCCTCTCTCTGCCCCTCCCTCTTTCTCTCTCTCACCCCCTCTCTCTCACCACTCTCCCCCTCCCTCTCTCTCCCCCTCCCTCTTTCTCTCTCTCCCCCATCCCTCCCTTCCTCCCTCCCTCACCCCTCCCTCACCCCTCCCTTTCTCACCCCCCCCACGTGTGAGTTGAGATTTGATGGCTTTTAATTTGAAACTTCCTCGTCCCTGCGCTCATCCAGCTCTTTCTGGTGACATTTCCTGTAATCTCCTGTGACATCGGACCCTCCGAGTGTGGCGTTTGAACTTTTCATTTTTAGCTCGCCGGAGCCTGAAAAGGCCACGCGAAGGCGACGGTCGGCGCGGGCGCGGCCCCCGACCACAGATTAATTACGGGGGATTACAGGACGCGCCATTGTCTCCCTTCCTGCATGTTTGATCTGCGACACATGTTTGCCGTTAAACAGCAGATGCTGCGCTGATGGACAGATGTTCCCTCATAATCCCGACAAACATCTGGCACGCGTCCTCCCAAACATTAAATAGCGCTCCAACCCCCCCCCCCAGTCGCCCCCCCGGTACCCACAGATCAGTTGTGTCTGAGATAATCCAGGATCGGTCCTCCTGTGCTGTCAGCTGGTGCCTCTTCACTTATTAGATGCTCCGTTTTATCTGATGTATGAAATTACGGACAAACGCGAGGGTGATTTTTTATTTATTTCCAGCCTCATTTGGAGAGATTTAGTCAAATTGCTCTTCTAAAATAGAATAAACGAGCGTCCCCGCGCGCTGGTTGGTCCGTGGCGAGGAGCCTTCTCTTGAGCGGCGCGGCGCTGACGTTAAGTGCTCCATTAATGATCAAATAGAGGTAATTTGTGTCACAGCCTGACAGCAGCGACTGCTCCCACTCTGCGGCTGCGAGAGGGCGGACGGGCGGCCGGGGAGAGGAGAGGCGCGCTGCGGCTGTCGCCGACAGCTGCTGACGTGCAGCTGTCGGCAGGGCCGGGTCGCCCGCTCGTGTGTGTGTGTGTGTGTGTGTGTGTGTGTGGGGGGGGCGAATGGAAATGGAGGGAGGCAGGAGAGGCCTGTTTTCACCGTCACCGTGAAAACACACGAAAACGTGGGTGAATCGTGGGCCTGGCGACCCCCCCCCTCCCCCAGCGAGGGTCCCGCCACCGTCGGCCACCATTTTACCAACAGAGACGGGGATGGAAGGGCCCAGATCAGGAGCGAGGCAACATGTCCGCCTGCCTCGTCTCTCCGCGGACGGGCTTCGGCTGGATCCCCATGTTGCCGTGGCGACTGGGCAGACCACGGCCGTGCGGCCCTACAGGGATCTAGTTCCCGACGGGGCCGGACCTCTGGAGGCTTCCCGCTCGAACGCGACATCCTCGGGTGAAGGCAGTCCCCTCGGACGCGTGCTAATATCGTTTTTGCCGGGTAATGATCCCGAAAGCTCGCGTTCCCCCGTAATTGATATGTCCGGGCGCCGCGCTCTAACGAGCTAAACGAGGAGGGAAGCCCTCCTCGACTGGAGGGTGGGGGGGGGGGGGCGAAGGTTTAGACAAGCAAATAACCGCGCGAGTCAAAGCGAGGTGGAAGACGGAGAGGAGCCTCCGCTACAGAGACAAGGAGGTTCTGATGCGCTGCGGCGCTGTAGCGAGATCAAAGCGCGGCGTGTCATGTGACCGAGGAGCTGCTCCAGTATTCACTTTCTTTCCCGTCTATCCCAGAGAGGGCGAGCGGAGACGGAGGAGCGAACGGTGCGGACAGAAGCCCGCCGCCTCTTTCATCTCTGACAACATCCGCGGGGGGATCGGGGCTATTGTGGATGTGGAGTGAAGTATTTCAAAGGCCTTCGCCGAGCGGGGGCCGGGGCCCGGGACCCGGGGCCGGTGGGGGGGGGGGTCCGGGGGGCGGGGCGTGTCAGAGAGATGAAACACACCTGGCTGAGGCCGGCCTCTGATCAGAGCCCCCGCCCGGGGCCCCCGCTCATTAAGCGGCTCTTTAATCAATGGCGGGGCCGGGCCCCCGCATCAAGGGCAGATCTGTGCTTCAAGCCTTCATTTCAAGAGGCGCCGCCTTTGTTTTGGGGGCTTTTGTCTGCTTATCGGGGCAGAAGGAGCCACTAACCAGGCCGTAAAGGCGGCTCTGCTCTGGGCTGATAGACGTTTTCAGTGTTGAGTCCTGCAGAATGAAGCCCCCCCGTCCTTTGCCCGTGTCTCTGCTGGGTGCAGGTAGGATCATTGGTATTCTGGAGGGGAGGGGTCCCCAGAAGGGGCTGCTATCTGCACGCTGTGAGAGCTGCACCCGTGCTTCTCTCCCGGCCTCCAATCGATACCGCTCAGATATACACTTCTAATACTGGTGCGAATTCGGGGGAAGCAGCAGCGGCAGCGCTCGCGCTGATGGAGAGGGCAGCGTTCGTGCACGTGCACGTGCACGTGCGTGCGTGTGTGTGTGTTTATGTGTTTGTGAGTTTCTGTGTGTGTGTGTGTGTGAGTTTGAAAGCTGTTGTTGAAGATAGAAGCTGATGAATATTCATGGTGTCTGTGCTTGGTTGGGGTTGAGAGATAAGACGTTTATGTTCTTGCAGCCGGGGGAGGGAGAGAGAGAGAGGGGGGGAGGGAGGGAGGGAGGGAGGGAGGGGGGAGGAGAGAATATGGACGTGGAAAGCCGACGAGTGCGGTGGAGATGTGTCAACATCAGTGGTTTAATGGTCTGAATCTAACTTGAGGCCAATTAAAAGGCGCAGCACGTGCAGCGGGGAGGCCTCTCATTCATTTCGGGGGAAATCGAGGTTGAAGCGAGTCATTGTTGGGGCACGTGCCCCCCCCCACCCCCCCACCCCCCCGAGGCAGGCCTGCGGTGGCAGGGCTCCAGAGCTGGACAGAGGACAGAGCAGGGTCTTTGTCGGAGGACAAGGAGAGGCAGTGTTGGCTTTGAGGAAGATGGAAAGCAAAGAGGAAGGACTGAGGGACAGAGACAGATGCACAGAGCCCGGGGGGGGCGGGGGGGGCACAGGACAGAGAGGAAGACACTCTCAGACGGACACAGATCTGATACACACCTCTGCATGTTCGTCACTCTTTGAACTCTGAAGAATCACCGCAGAATTACAGCTGAACACACTCCACATCTGCACATATGTAACGAGCTCTCTTTAATATGAGAGTGTGTGTGTGTGTGTGTGTGTGTGTGTGTGTGAGTGAGTGTGTGAGTGTGTATGTGTGTGCGTGTGTGTGTGTGCTCGATGGTGTTGCCAGGTCATCTGTTTCGTGGTCCGACTGAGGGGGATGATGCAGCACAAACGTCTCCCCCGACCCTCCCGGTGGTGTTAAACGCCCCCGTGCTGAAACACGCACATCGTTACCGACCCGGCGGCGGTCGAGGTTCCCCGAACACCCCCCAGCTCAGAGGAAGCCACTCCAGGAAACAAAATGGTGGCCCCCTCGATGGGGCGAGGACCGCCGACACGCGCTCCGCCGAATTAGAAGGGAAAAGGACCAGTTCAGGTGTTGGAAACACCAATAAAACCCGGGGGGGGGGGGGTGCGGTTTCCCTCCCTGACCGGGTCGAGGCGGTGTCACGGCCGCTGATGCAACGCCCCCCCCCGCCGGGCGCGGGGCTCGTCGGCGTGCGTCACTGCAGCACATCCGGGTTCAGCGCGTCCGCACGGAGCTGCAGGATGTCGTCGCCGTGCGCTTCAGAGCTGCAGAGCAGCCCGGAGAATCGATTACGGGGGGGGGGGGGCTGACAGCTCAGCTCTCTGGATGCGGGAGAACATGTACTGTAGCCAGGGAGCGCCATCAGTTGCCCTGACAACAGCGGCGCCTGTCAACACCTCAGTCTTAATAGTGACAAATTGTACTTATTACATCAGCGTTAATTCCCCCCGATCCCCCTCAGATGAAGATACTTAGCCCCGCGCTGATCAAATTGTGTCAGCATAATTACTGGGAACAGAACCCTATTAAAAACCAGGGCCTCAGACGCACTGTCCAGACTCATCCACAGCCCGATCACTCAACGTGCATCTCTGCATGGGCTGTGGCGAGGGGGGGGTCGGGGGGCAGCAGCTGCCATTCCGCTCATGGAGATCCATGAGCAGGGGAGAAGTGTATCACAAACTCCCTTTTTCATGGTTTGAAACACACACAGGCCGGATTAATGGTGCGTGTGTTTTGACCTTACGTTGGAGGGATCGCAGCCCCCCCCCCCACCCCCCCAAGAGCAGAAGCCTGGCAAAGGGGGCAAAGCTCCAGGAGCGGCTGAGGGGCACGACTGAATCAAAGCACACCAGCCCAAAACCAAAGAAACAATTTTTCTGAAGGAGGTAGAAATTTAAATTGTGGTTCCGGTAGTGTGTGTTCTTTAGTTTGATTGGTGGCTCGGAGCGTAAAATAGAAGGAGAGCCGATATGATCCTGAATATTTACGTGCTTTAATGTGTGTTTCCCTCAAAAGGAGGAAGTCGAGGGGCCGATTTGATTTAGCTGCGTCAGATGATTGGAAGGGGGGGGGGGGGGTCCACTCGAGGGAGAAGTCTGTAATTGTGGACGACACAAAAAAACAAATGATTAAAATTTAAAATTTCATTAAACCTTCGGTCTAGTTTTACAATAACTACAATTAGCATAAGCAATTTTCACAGCTCTATAGATATGGATTTAGTGTTGCCAGTAGCTGAACAGTGAATTAACTCTCTCTCCTCCGCTCTACCTCTCTCTACCTCTCCCTCTCTCCACCAATCTACCTCTCTCTACCTCTCCCTCTCTCTGTAACAATTTACCTCTCTCTACCTCTCTCCCCCTATCTCCCACTCCCCCCTCTCCCTCCCCCTATCTCCCCCCCTCCCCACCACCCCCCCTCGTCGGTGCTGGAATGGAATTCACAAATTAGTGTCGTCTGATGGAAATGTGCTAATTGCTGTTGTTAAGCTGCTGCAATAATTAGGTTATGATGGCAGACTGCTGCACGCACACGCACACACACACACACACGCACACGCACACACACACACACACGCACACACGCACACACACACACACACACACGCGCACGCACGCACACACGCAGAGGCCGGAGCCAGCATCCTGTCTCCAGCGCGGCAGAAGCAGAAGACCAGGTTTAATTGGTCATTTTACTCTCCATCGGCGAGGATCGTTTTGCGGGGGGGGGGCGGCGGTCGAGGGCGACTCCTGCTGCTGCGGGTTAAGTCGCCGTCAGCTCAAACGTAGTGGCACTAACGACCTAATGATTAGATTAGTCAGGAAGCCGTCCGCCCGTGGAAGCACGCGCGTCGCAAACGACCGGAGGAGTCGTGGGTCCGCGTCGCCCGAAACCGACCACGACGGCGGCGATTCCGGGGGGGTTTGGGCCCGGGACGGATAAGGACCGATAAAAGATCGTTTGGGCGAAATTGAAGGTCAAGAAAAGGGCGGGGGAACCCAGCGGTGACAGGGAGTCTCCAGAAAACCGACCCAGCAGATATGCTTAGGGCGCGGTCCCTGAACGCATCGCGCCAACACTCAGACGGCGTGCGTCTTCACGGTCGGGGGCCGGTGGACCGCCTGGGCGACGCCCGGCGGGCTCACGCCACTCGTTTAAGCCCCGGCGCTCTCTTGTTTATTAGAGGTGAATTATTCATCCGCTGGCAGTTGGACATTTCTTGCCTGGATTACAGCGCAGGAATAATTGATGAGGACATTCTTAATTTAAGACCAGTAACAGCTGACGCCTGATTGGACCAGCAGCCTCCTCTTACTCCCTCCTTCTTCCTCTCCTCCTCCTCTTCCATGTCGTCGTCGTTGTTCTTCCTCTTGTTCTCCTCACTCTTCTTCTTCCTATTCTTCTCCTTGTTGTTGTCATTGTCGTAGTTCTTCTCTTTCATTGTTGTAGTTTTCCTCATCCTTGTTTCCTCCTTGTTCTTCATCTTGTTGGTGTTCTCCTTCTTTTTCTTGTTCTTCTCCTCCTTCTCCTTTGCTTCCCCCTTGTTCTTTTTCTTCTCCTCCTCCCTCTTCTTCTCCTCCTCTTCCTCCTTGTCTTCTTCTTCTTCTCCTCTTCCTTCTCTTCCTCCTTGTTGTTGTTCTTCATCTTAATGTTGTTGTTCTACTCCTTCTCCTCCCCTTTCTTCTCCTCCTCCTTGTTGTTGTTGTTCTTCCTCTTGTTGTTCTCCTCCTCCCTCTCATTCTTCCTGTTCTTTTCCTTGTTGTTGTTGTTATTCTTCTTCTCCTTGTTGTTGTTGTCACTGTTGTAGTCTTCTCTTCATTCTTCTCTTCCTCCTTGTTCTCCTTCTCCTGCTTATTTGTCTTCTCCTCATCCTTCTCTCCCTCCTTGTTATTGTTGTTCTTTGTCTTCTTGTTGTTCTCCTTCTTCCTGTTCTTCTCCTTCCCTTGTTGTTGTTCTTCTCCTCATCCTTCTCTCCCTCCTTGTTGTTCTTCATCTTGTTGTTGTTGTTCTCCTCCTCCTTCTTCTCCTTCTCTTCCTCCTTGTCTTCTTCTCCTCTTCCTTCTCTTCCTCCTTGTTGTTGTTCTTCGTCTTACTGTTGTTGTTCTACTCCTCCTTCTCCCCCCCATTTCTTCTTCTCCCTCTCCTCCTCCTCCCTCTTCCTCTCCTTCTCCTCTTCTTCATCTCCCTCTCCTCTCTCTAAACTCTTCCGATGCTCCTCTCCGTGGAGGTGGTCTTCTGACGGCGTCCTGGAGGTGACATCAGGCCCGGGGGCCGAGGCGGGTGTTTATTGGATGTGGGAGTTTGAGACCGCGGGAGTTACGACACGGCCAAGCGCCGCTTTGGCATTCAGGCGGGGGAGGGAGGGGAGGGGGGAGGGGGGAGGGAGGGGGAGGGGGGAGGAAGCGGGCAGAGCCAAGCAGGGACACAGAGGTGTTTGAGGGTCTGAGGCTGACAGAGGGCCTCTGATGGAGGCTCTGAAGGTGCTTTCTTCGCCCGTCCTCAATGGCGCCCTGTCGTCGTCTCCAGCCCTTTCAGGCCGCAGGTGCCGCGGCTCAGAGGCGCGCTCACGCCTCATTTGCATCATCGATGCGGCCACCACATTGTTCTCCCGCCCGCCGACTCCGCCTTCGACAGCCAGGTGGAGGTGGAGGTGGACGGTCGTCCTGGAGCTCCTGAGACGAGGAGCAGGTCAGACGGAGGCGCTCGCTCGGGCTTATCCACACGGATCAGCCCCGGTCCGATGAGTCAGCGGGGCCGAGGCCGATCCCTTTGACCTCATCCTGACACCTCCCTCACCTGACCAAAACCGACCAATCACAAGCCAGCAGGGCTTAACCAGGTAAACAGGAAAGGACCAGGGTCATCCCCAGATGAATGTCTAAATGTGTGAATACGTGAGGACCGGCTCCACAAACAAACAGTAAACAATAAACAAGTGTCCCCACACACACACGAGCCTACATGAACACTTTGAACGCGTCCTGTAAGCACATTAACACGTGGGTCCAGAGGGAAGAGCCGCCGTAGCAGCTGCTTCTCCACCCGTCACAGTTTGATTCGCCGCGCTTTCCCACTTTTCGAGCGTCCTCTTCTACAGCGGCGTCGCCCAGTCGCGCGTTGGTGGGCTCCCCGCCGCCTTCGCCCGCTTTAAATGTTTAATGAGGACAGGACGCTGCTCCTTGTTCTGGAAGCATGTTGGAAAACACTGGAGGAAGTAGTTCAGGGAGCCCGCACAGCTGGAAGCCTCTGCCGGTGGACGCTGGGACGAGGGGGCGGGGCTTAGCTCCTCCATTACCTCAGATGAAGCGCGTTTCATCACGGGGGTCACCGACGAGGGCCTCGGAGACGGCGGTCACCGCCGCGTGCTTTCGTACCCGTTTGAGGCTGCGCGGGGAAATCCACGTCCGCTCTCGTGGGATTTACGGCGGAGACGTTGATGCAGAGCGAGAGCCGCCGCCCGAGAGCGGCTCTGGGCCCCCGCCTGGCTGCGGCCTCATTTAAATCCCGGAGATGGGCGGGCGGGCGGGCGAGCGAGCGAGCGCCTGCAGCTGGCGGAGAGGCTGCTGTGACACCGGCTCATCTATACGTCGGGGCTTATTTAGCCTGCTGAGAGCGAGAGCCCGCCGCTCATATTAGATTCCGTCTCTGGCAAAGTGGAGATGATTAGATAAAGTGTGTCTAGTGGAGTGAAGCACTTTTTCACTTTACGGTGGCGGCGCCCGTGATTGAGCGCAGGGACGGGCTCGGCGCTCCGACAATAACGCCGGAATCACTTCCCAGGGTGCGTTTAACGTATCTGGGATCGGAGACCTTGATTATCGCCTTATTGCCTCCGATCTCACGACAGCCCCCGCCCCGTCCCGCGCCGCCCGTTTACGATGGGGGGGCGTTTGATCGACGGGAATCTCTGCCCAACTTCGCCGAGAAAAAGGGGGGAGAAGAGAGGAAAAGGGGATTAAACGGGCCGAAACACAGCGAAACGGCGTTGATACAATAGCTGCCATTTTGAATCCCTTCCCATGGAGCATCCCCCTCTTCTGTCATAACACAATAACAGGGCGCCGGCGCCGGCGCAGGCGATGCAGGCGCGCCGAGGTGCTTGAAGGGAAAATTGCAGCCGCTCACACGGCGGCTGGAGCGAAATACCATTTTGTTTCACTCAAGATGGATTCCGCAGTGAGATTTGAGAGGACCAGTACAGAATCAAAATGGAGAAGCCTGAAGGGAGGAGACAAAAAGGGAAAGAGTCGGTCTGCGTGTGTGTGTGTGTGTGTGTGTGTGCGCGTGTGTGCGTGTGTGTGTGCGTGTGTGTGTGTGCGTGTGTGCGTGTGTGTGCGTGTGTGTGTGTGAGTGTGTGTGCGTGTGTGTGTGCGTGTGTGCGTGTGTGTGTGCGTGTGTGTGTGCGTGTGTGTGTGCGTGTGTGTGTGTGCGTGTGTGTGTGTGTGTGTGCGTGTGCGTGTGTGTGTGTGTTTCTGAAGTGATGCCTCCCTGTTTTATTTTGCGGCGTGATAACATAATCCACTTACGTGTCATTTTAAAACTGTAAAGCAGAACTGTGTTTGGATGACGAGCTTGAGACAAAGTTGTTTCGTTTCCAGACGCAAACAAACATCTCTTCTATAGAGCGGCTCTTAAAGGAGGAAAAACAGGCTCCCTCCCTCCCCCTCTCCATCTCTCTCTCTTTTCTCTCTCTGTCTCTCCCTCTATCCACCCTCTCTCTGTATGTCTCTCTCTCCCTCTCTTTCTCCATCTCTCTCTCTTTCTCTCTCTCCCTTCATCTCTCTTTCCCTCTCTCTTTTTCTTTCTCTCTCTCCATCTCCCTCTCTCTCCCTCCATCTCTCTCTCTCTTCCTCCATGTCTCTCTCTCCCCTCTCTCTTCCTCCATCTCTCTCCCTCCATCTCTCCATCCATCTCCCTCTCCCTCCATCTCCCTCTCTCCCTCCATCTCTCTCTTCCTCCATCTCCCTCTCTCCCTTCATCTCTCTCTTCCTGCATGTCTCTCTCTCTCCCATCTCTCTCCCTTCATCTCTCTCCGTCCATCTCCCCCTCTCTCCCCCTCCCTCCCTCCCTCCATCTCTCTCTCCCTCCATCTCTCTCTCCCTCCATCTCCCTCTCTCCCTCCATCTCTCCCTCCCTCCATCTCTCTCTCTCCCTCCATCTCTCTCCCTCCATCTCTCTCCGTCCATCTCCCTCTCCCTCCATCTCCCCCTCTCCCCCTCCCTCCCTCCCTCCATCTCTCTCTCCCTCCATCTCTCTCTCCCTCCATCTCTCTCCCCCTCCCTCCCTCCATCTCTCTCCCTCCATCTCTCTCCCTCTCCCTCTCCCTCCCTCCCTCTTTCTGTCATATATTTCACAAGCTGTTGGTATCAAACAGCCCCGTGTGTAAACCAGTAAAACCAGTAAGAGCAAACCCCTTCAGGCCCTCACATCTGTGGGATACAGTGTCAGTTCTATCTGGGTCAAATGCGTTTCCCTCTGAAGCCTCGGTAAACGGCGGAAGGCGGGCGCGTCCTCTCCGTCGGAGCGCGCTTGAAGGTTAGTTCCTGCAAATGTTTGCTCGGCTAATTGGTGGGGGCCGTTAATTCAACACTCGTGTCTGGCAGCACTTTAGCGAACCGCGGCGCTCGGGATGAAACGTGGGGCGGCGAGATGGAAGCGGGTTCTCCCCGCTTTGATCTGGGACGGGGGGGGTGTCATGTGACCCGGGCAGGCGGCGACTTCTTTGTCAGGTCCCACAGAAAAGAGGAGCTCAGGCAGGTTCCAGCGTACGGACGGAGACGAGGCCTCAGGCCCTCGCCGATAACGAGTAACGACCTTCCTCTAATCCGGTGACCCCCGTCAGGCCCGATGGCAGCCCTGTTTGGTGGGGGGGGGCTTCCTGTTGGGCCTGTAGGTAATCTGAAGCCTTCAGAGGCGAGACCCCACAACCTTCTGTCCTCCTGCCAGCAGACGCCTCCTCGTGTCACGTGACCTGCATCGTTTTCACATGGTCTCCACCTTCGGTCTGTCGGTCTGGTCGATATTGAACCAGCCCCCCCCCAAGCCGAGGACGATGCATGAGTCGTGACATCGGTCCTCCCGTGGGAGCGTGGGCATGGGCGGAGGGACCGCTGGGTGGTGGTGGATGTTGACAGCCCCACTCAGCAGGATTACCATAATATTAACGCCCCCCCCCCCATGTGACCTTCGTCCCTGTGCTTCATACACTCTGGTGTTGGGGGAGAGGAACCCTCTAAAGGTCTTCCTCTCTGTGGGGGGGCTCTTGGGGGTTGGGGTCCCGGGACAGAAGGGGTAAGCGGGTGTGCTTGTGTGTTCCAGGACAGCGCTATCTCATCACCTCCACAGGAGCCTTGTACATCCTGGACGTGCTGCCTGAGGATGGGCTGAACAACTACCGCTGCACCACCCGGCACCGCTACACCGGAGAGACCCGGCAGAGCAACAGCGCGCGCCTCATCGTGTCAGGTACCCCTCCAGCCGTCCATTCAGGTGTTCACCCATACATTCAGGCATTCATCTGTCCATCCATCCTTCTCTTCAGTCAATCATCCATTCATCCATCCATACAGTCAATCCTTCATTCATTCAGTTTATCATCCATCCATTCATCCATTCAGGCATTCATTCATTCATCGAACCATTCAGTCATTCAGGCATTCATGCACCCGTTCATCCATTCGGTCAATCATCCATGCATTCATCCATTCAGGCATTCATTCATTCATCCAACCATTCAGTCATCCATTCAGTCACCCATTCAGTCATTGATCCTTTCATCTATCCATCCATCCATTCATCCATTTATTCATTTATTCATTCATCCACCCATTGATTCATCTATCCATCTTCTGTCCACCCATCAACCATCCATCATCCCTCCATCCCTCCATCCACCCCCCCCATGTTAACTTAAGCCAGGCTACCTCTGCCCCCCCCATGTTAACTGGCTCCACCTCTGCCCCCCCCATGTTAACTGGCTCCACCTCTGCCCCCCCCATGTTAACTGGCTCCACCTCTGCCCCCCCATGTTAACTGGCTCCACCTCTGTCCCCCCCATGTTAACTGGCTCCACCCCCCCCCATGTTAACTGGCTCCACCCCCCCCATGTTAACTGGCTCCACCTCTGCCCCCCTATGTTAACTGGCTCCACCTCCCCCCCCATGTTAACTGGCTCCACCTCCCCCCCCCATGTTAACTGGCTCCAACTCTGCCCCCCCCCAGACCCCACCAACGCTGAGCCGGCCATCCTGGACGGCTTCGAGCGCAGGGAGGTGCTGCTGCACCAGCGGGTGGAGCTGCCCTGTAAGGCGTCGGGCTACCCGGCGCCCAAGTACCGCTGGCTGAAGGACAACAGCCCGCTGGAGCCTGACAGCCGCTTCCGCCAGACCGTCACCGGGCTGCTCATCGAGAGCACGCAGCCCGCCGACTCGGGCACCTACGTCTGCGAGGTGTGGAACAGCTACGGCAACGCCGAGGTGGTGGGCCGCCTCTACGTCAAACGTAAGGGTCGCCGGAGGGGGCGGGGCCAGAGGGGACGTCCTGGTGATGCGGCGCTTGTGTCCCCAGAGCCCCTGAAGGCGGTGGTCAGCCCCCGCAAGGTGAAGGGCAGCGTGGGCAGCAAGGTGTCGCTGTCCTGCAGCGTGAGCGGCTCCGACGAGTACGAGCTGTCGTGGTACCGCAACGGCGAGATCATCTACCCCGGCAACAGCGTGCGCTTCACCGGGCTCAACCGCGAGAACCTCATCATGGAGGGCATGTCCAAGAGCGACGGCGGCGCCTACCAGTGCTTCGCCAGGAAGGCCAAGATGTCCGCGCAGGACTTCGTGCAAGTCATCCTCGAAGGTGAGGCCCGATCGGCGAATCGGGGGGGGGGGGCCTCGGGCCTCGGCGGTCGACGCGTTAACGGCCCTGGGCGATCGCCGCCGTCCAATCCAGTCGCCGACACATCGGGCAGCCGCAGAGCGATCGCAGCTGATCGACGTGCGTTCGCTCTGCGGCTGCCCGATGTGTCAGCGACTCGAAGGTGAGGCCCAATCAGCGAATCGGGAGGGGGGGCCTTGGGCCTCGGCGGTCGACGCGTTAACGGCCCTGGGCGATCGCCGCCGTCCAATCCAGTCGCCGACACATCGGGCAACCACAGAGCGAACGCGCGTCGATCAGCTGCGATCGCGCGGAGGGAGGGAGGCCGGGTATCGAAGTCGCAGCGCCGCTCTAACTCGTTTCACTTTCCTGAAGCCCTCCCTCGATGACATCCTCCATCTGTCCCCCCCGCCACAGATGGTACTCCAAAGATCCTGTCCTCCTTCAGCGAGAAGGTGGTCAACCCCAACGAACCCGTCTTCCTCGTCTGCAACGTGAAGGGCACGCCCCCCCCGCGCTGCAGCTGGTCGCTGGACGACGACCCCGTCATCAAGGACGGCCACCACCACCTGGGCCACTACGAGACGCACGAGGGCCACGTGGTCAGCCAGCTCAATGTCACGCACACCCAGGTACAGGACGGCGGCCAGTACCGGTGCACGTGCAGCAACTCGGCCGGGGTCGTGCACCACCAGGCGCGAATAAACGTAAGAGGTGCTTGTCAAATCAGATTCTCCAACAACAACAATACACATACACTGTCTGTGCCGCTCCACCGCTCTCTCTCTCTCTCGTCTTATTTTTTACAGCGCGTCCACCACTCTTTCTGTTGTCTTATTTTTTACAGCGTGGAGCCGAAAACCAGATTTATAACCTTCTGCTGCTTTTCTGACACGCTCGCGTCTGCATTTCAGATTAATTATCCGAGTTTGTAGCATGTAACTGGATACCAGTTCCTCGTTCTGGAGCCCCGTATAGCTGCGAGAGAGATAAATTCCTTCCTTTTACATGCATAAATTTAGCCTTATTCTGCGTGCGCATGTGTGTGTGTGTGCTCGTCTAGCTGCCGATTCAACCCTTCACAATTCCACGTTACAGTAATTACCTTTTCTAAAACACTGAATGTGTTATTGTGACGGCGGTAAGCAGCGACGGAGGAGCCGTGAAACCGGCGGTTTGGCTATTTTAATACGTCTGTTTACGTCTCGACTGTTGGCGAGGTTCAGGGTCACGTTCAGGGTTCAGCTTCACAAAGTCCAAATTTTTTTTTTTTGGTTGCGTTTGTCGCTTTTGTCTCACTGAAACACAACTTTCACTCAGCTGGTGTCAGAAGGGACACGTTGGATGTCTTTAAACAGGTCTCTGTCTGCGTCTCTGTCCTCCTCAGGCCGCGCCAGCATTCGCGCCATGAAGAACATCACGGCCATCGCCGGCCGCGACGCCTTCGTGCACTGCCGCGTCATCGGCTACCCCTACTACTCCATCAAGTGGTACAAGAACTCGGCGCTGCTGCCCTTCAACCACCGGCAGCGCGCCTTCGAGAACAACGGCACGCTGAAGCTGACCAACGTGCAGCAGGTGGACGCCGGCGAGTACACCTGCAAGGTGATGGTGCAGCCCAACAAGATGGACTCCCAGAGCGTCCACGTCCGCGTCAGAGGTGAGCGCGGGCCGCGACCTTCCCGTGACCTCTCCGCGGTCCTCCAACACCTCCTCCCCGGTCCTTGGGGGCGTCGTTCCTCCCTGTGCAGTCGGTCGGGCGTACGTGACGAGGGTCTGAGGACAGGCGCTCGTTAGCTCACATGATGTAAAGACTGGGGGCGTCTCAAGCTGCTGCCGCCCGGGGGGGCTCGTAAATCTGATGTCTAACACGTAAACGCCGCTCCGTCGCTTTAAGCATTGTTTGCTGCTTTCCACAGGTGGGTGTAAAAACGTCGCGCGGCAGCGGCGAGAGCGAGGGCGCGCGCGTCCGCCCAATCTGCTAAATGAATCTGGCCGATATTCCTCAGCACGCCGGTGTGTCTAATGAAGGCTCATCAGCTTATTGACTCACCTCCTCTGAGGTCTGGGAGCTGTAATAAGTGAATGTGGGGAGGACTTTCCCATGATGCCTCGTTTCCTTCCCTGGCCACACAGTGTGAGGCTGTTGTCACTCTATTACACTCTCCAGCGGAGTGAGCGAGGCTGCAGGAGAGAGAGGAAGAGGGAAGTGAAGAGAGAGTGATTATATCCAGCAACACTTCCCGCTGGTGCTGTGGTGGTGGTGGTGGTGGGGGGGGGGGCGCATTTGTTAATTTACTCTGCTCATGCTTTAAATGCGCCAGTGTCTTGTGGGATCCCCTGAGTCCATTATCTCCACTTTGTTGTGAATTAAATAAGGTGCTAAAGTGCTGCTTATTTCACTCACTGGCTATTCCAGCAGAGATGATTTGTGTTATTGCTGCAGATTATTCACAGAATAGAAGCGCGGGCGCCGCCGCGGTGGAGGCCCGGCTGATCAATATCTGATTATTGGCAAACGCAGGACATTTTTACATGTCCAGGTTCCTCTTTTTTTCCCGCTCTCATGCTGAGAGGGAAGAGCCTGAGGTGGCGGGGTTGTTGCTCAGGCGGCGTGTCTTCTGCCCGCAGTGCCCCCGTACATCCAGCCCTTCGAGTTCCAGCGCTTCACCATCGGCCAGCGCGTCTTCATCCCCTGCGTGGTCATGTCGGGCGACCGGCCCCTGGATATCACCTGGCAGAAGGACGGGCGCCCCATCCCCGTCAGCCTGGGCGTGACCGTGGACAACATCGACTTCACCAGCTCGCTGCGCATCAACAACCTGACGCCCGACCACAACGGCAACTACACCTGCATCGCCCGCAACGAGGCGGCCACGGTGGAGCACCAGAGCCGGCTCATCGTCAGAGGTGAGGCGGAGAGAAAGAGAACCGCCGGCTGGTCGTTGTCACGGCAACCGCTGCCTCTCTGACCCCGATCCTGTGCGCCGACGCTCTGTGCAGTGCCTCCGCAGTTCGTGGTCCAGCCCGAGGATCAGGATGGGATCTACGGGAAAACGGTGACCCTGAACTGCTCGGCTGAAGGCTACCCGCCTCCCACCATCGTCTGGGAACACTCCAAAGGTACAGCGCACGCAGCGGTGACGAAGCACGCACGTCCGCAGTCACGGCTGCGGATTTAGGCGATAAATTGGATTATTGAGAACAGGCAGAACAAACGCACACGCAGACCTTTGACCCAGCAGGGGGGCTACGTGCCGTAAAGGCGGTTCAGGGCTTCCACCTGCACCACAAACACAGAGAAACACAGGCAGGCAAACACACAGAGTCCAGAGGGGGGGGCCAAGAGGAGCCCCAGGTGCTCGCTGCAGCATCCCTGCATAAAAGCAGGGATGAAAGCTTCTGCAACAGAAGCCCCACGACCAATGAGGAGAGCCGTATGTGTGTGTGTGTGTGTGCGTGTGTGTGTGTGTGTGTGTGAGAGAGAGACTGCATGATCAAAGCAATGACAGGGTCAGAGCTGCTTTTCACCCTTTGATTGGACACACACACACACACGCACACATGCACACACACAGACCCCACGCTCGATTCTTATTGTGTTCACGTCTCTGATCAGAACGGAGAGTCCAGGCTGAGGACGCATCTCAACAAAAACAAGAAAAAAAAACACCTTCCAGATGTTGATTCCTGAATTAGAACTACAGAGTTGTCGTATCAGGAAGGGGAACTGGATGTACTGGGGCAGGCAGGATGAATGGACTGGTTGTGCTGGGACCTGGTGCATGTGTGTGTGTGTGTGTGTGTGTGTGATGTGTGTGTTTGAGTCACATCCCTGAGAGAGCAAGCGCACCCAGGGTGGCTGTTTGGAGGCCGTGGTGTGAATGTGTTGTAAGCCAGAGAGCACTTTGTGCTCAGAATGGCTCTCTGGCTTGCTGTAACTGCAGCAGAAGTAGCTGAGAGCCAGATGAGTGTCTCTGGGAGATATGGAACAGTAAGTAAAGGTCAACTGCTATTAGCATAACGACTCGCCCCATTTGGATATGCAAAATCCATAATTCAAGGGAGAACACGCCGCCCTCCCCCTCCTCCTGCTGTCTCAGAGCCAGGGGAGCAGGAACAAAGTCACCACTTGACCCTTTCCTGGGCACGGCCACTTGACTGCATTTTAATTAAAAAGCAAAAACCCACAGCTCAATAACTGGCCTAATCTCTACACACTAACTTTAACACGCGCTAATTCAGCAGCGGGCCCGGCTCACACGCGTGTTTAATACTGCATGAACGCGGCGGGGCGCAGCGCTCTCGTTGCTGGAGGAGCGCCCGGCGCCAGGCCCGTGTGCGCTCCACTCGCACACCTGTGTCGCCGGGCAGGAGCGCACGTGTCTTAAACGGACGCGTATCGATCGGCGCGCAGGCCTCGGGACAGATTATGTCGGATGTGTCGCGGGTGTCAGGTCGGATCATTTCAGCGGCGCCGCGGGGACGGATGTCGCACGTCTGTCACACATCCGATGCTCCCGTCCCGAGCCCAGACCTCAGCTCCATCGCGCCTTTCAGACGCTCCCCCTGGACGCGTACATGCGTTGTTATTTATTCCGCTGTTGCGCCACTCCAGGTAATCTCCGGTAATCTGCCGGCGGTGCCGCGCGCGTCTGTCTCAGCGTGGAGGCCCATCGACGCAGACACTCCGCCTGTTGTTCCTCTGAACCAATCTGCCGCCGTCGTGTCGAACACGAGCGTTTTCGCTGGGCGTGATTGCGCCTCCAGACGAGCTCCGCCTGCTTCTCTGTACTCAGCAGCTGTTTGACGGTTTAAGGATTTAGGCCTGGTGGGCCCGGTGTTCAGAAACATGTTTACAATCCTCCCTAAATCTGACAGGCTTTATCGGCAAATCTGTAAACACTGAGTTCAAATCAGAGCGTACGCACACACACACACACACACACACACACACACACACACACATACACACAGTAAAATAGGGTAGCTATAATTTGTTGGTTCTACATGAAGCGCTTTGTGGCTCTTTTGCCCCCCAGGAGCGGGGGTCCCCCAGTTCCAGCCCATCCCCCCTCAACAGTGGGTCTCGGGTCCAGCTGCTGAGCAATGGGTCGCTGCTGATCAAGCACGTGCTGGAGGACGACAGCGGCTTCTACCTGTGTAAAGTCAGCAACGACGTGGGAGCTGATGTCAGCAAGTCCATGTACCTCACCGTCAAAAGTAAGAAAATGGGTTTGATGGGGACGCTGGTATCAGTGTTGGTTTAGCTGGTGGACACTCTGGCCATGGGCACTGGTGGCTAAAAATGGTGCACAGAGAAAAGAGAACGGGGTATCTAAGATATGCAGGTATGATCACAACTGTGTCATGTCCTACATTGATTCCTAAAGGAGGGCATATTTTACTCTTGTTGCTATGGCAGCTGCTCCAAAATGATTACTCTCATGGTTAACCCCAGTTAAGGTTCACACTTAACCTCCATTAAGGCTCGTGGTTAACTCCATTTAACATTCCCTGTTAACTCCAGTTAAGGTTCACTGTTAACTCCAGTTAATATTCATGGTGGACCCCAGTTAGCATTCATGATTAACTCCTCTTGATGTTTCTGGTTACCTTGAACATTTGTCCCAAGAACAAAGTGGTAGTGGTTTGGGTGTGGAAAAAAGAACAAGAATCCTGACAATGTGAACCCTAACTCAGAGGATATTTAGTGTTTCATGTATACAGACATTGAGCTGGGGAAAGGTTTTTAGATTGCAGAGAGCTGCTTCACAGAAACCAGAATCTGGAATAATCAACCGTAGCAGGGAACTCTACCTTTAACGGAAGACTGCATGAAGCAGCAGGAAACATGATGAATCTATCAACAAGCAGCACAGACAAACAGAAAGTGACACGATACCTCAATCCATCCAAAGACTTGATCAACACAAATCTTTTTGGTACACTCAGTGTTCAAACACACAATTTATCCTTCCCCATACATTTACATACATTTCTCCTTCAGGTGGTGAAATGGTTAGCACTGTGGAGTATGAAGTTCAACTGTCAGTGGAACATTCTCTTGATACCGATGGTTCAGGATTATTGGTCATGTTTCCTCCACATAGAGAGGCGTAAATGACGAGGAGGTATGAGAGCTGGGACTCAATTTAACAAGAAATTCATACAGTAAAACGAGAAATACTGTAAGGTCATCTGATAAGGTACCACACTCTTTAGTTATGGTGTAATGGTTAGCACTCTGGACTTTGAATCCAGTGATCTGAGTTTGAATCTCAGTGGAACCTTCTTTATTCTTCTTCCAACCATCAGGTGTTCATATCAGGTTATATTTCAGCCACCAGGATTGTTGGTAGTGTTTCTTTATCTCAGAGAGGTGAAGAGTAAATGAGGAGGAGGGAGCCCTGTGGAACACCACTGTCAACAAGTTCAAAGGAAAGATCTCATAAGAGCCTCTGGGCCGTTCAACAGCCAACATCATGTGGACTCTCGAACAGCTGTTGGGCTGAATATTTATCTTCCTCTTATTGGATCCCTAATACAGACAGCATTTTCTACTAATGAGGTCGTTTAACCTCTAGTTGAGGTTCCATGGTGTAATGGTTAGCATTCTGGACTCTGAATCCAGTGATCTGAATTCAAATCTCAGTGGAACCTTCTTTTGACCCTGATTGTCCTAAATATCTTCTTGACAAATCTTCCAGTTGATAATTGACCTGTCCACCCTTCCAACAACATCCCAGTTTGCAGATGACACCACCTTATTCACTGGGGTTAGGCTTAGCATGATCAGTCCACAGGCGTGAGATCCTCCAGTTGTCTGCCTGGTGCTTGGGGTCAAATCAACATTTCAGGGTGGCCCCAAAGTCCCACAGAGGTGGACCATTGGGAAAGGACGGTTGGCACATTATGTGTGCTTGAAAAACTGTTTTCACCTTATCTGTTTAATCAATTGCATCATATGCATTTGGCAATCATCACACAACGTAAAGGCAGTACTCACACACACACACACACACCCACACAAACACACACACTTTCACTTCCACTTGGGTTTCTCTGCAATGTTCAAATGAGTCCAATTGTGACTGTTAAACCGTTACAGATGAAAACCTCCACACACAACACATACATGGTTTTAACACTTCCATGGTGGAATGTTCAGCACTCTGATGTCAAGTCTATTCAGAGTTCAGTATGAGCACTACCTCAGCCAGGAAACATGCAAACATTTCTGATGAACTGGTGTACCTTGTAGAGCAGGTTCCAGTATGAGACAAAGTATGAGACAATGAAAGTTGATCTACAGATGAGAGGAAGAGTACACCCTTGATGAGAGGCCAGGTCATCACAGGACTCAATACAACGTGTCAAACTCTGAAATAACTGTGAGGACAAGAGGATCTGGGTCTCTCTCACTTGCTTACTTGCTCTCTCTCTCTCTTCCTGTCACACAAAAAGTGAAAGTACCCACTGACAATACAGACAGCCTTTTCTACCAATGAGGTCGTCTACCCTGCAGTTGAGGTTCCATGGTGTAATGGTTAGCACTCTGGACTCTGAATCCAGTGATCTGAGTTCAAATCTCAGTGGAACCTTCTTTATTCTTCATCCAACCATCACGTGTTCATATCAGGTTATATTTCAGCCACCAGGACTGTTGGTAGTGTTTCTTTATCTCAGAGAGGTGAAGAGTAAATGAGGAGGAGGGAGCCCTGTGGAACACCACTGTCAACAAGTGAGAGCTGTGACTCAATACAACAAGAAAAGTATGTGACAATGAAAGTTGATCTACAGGTGAGAGGAAGAGTACACCCTTGATGAGAGGCCAGGTCATCACAGGACTCAATACAACGTGACAAACTCTGAAATAACTGAGGACAAGACCATCTTGTCTGTCTCTGTCAAACAGAAAGTGAAAGTATACAGAAATCTGGCAAACTTTTCTACCAATGATCTAGTGTGCCCTTTACCAGAGGTTCCATGGTGTAATGGTTAGCACTCTGGCCTTTGAATTCAGCGATCTGAATTCAAATCTCAGTGGAACCTTCTTTTGACCCTGATTGTCCTAAATATCTTCTTGACAAATCTTCCAGTTGATCATTGACCTGTCCACCCTCCAACAACATCCCAGTTTGCAGATGACACCACCTTATTCACTGGGGTTAGGGTTAGCATGATCAGTTCACAGGCATGAGCTCCTCCAGTTGTCTGCCTGGTGCTTGGGGTCAAATCAACATTTCAGGGTGGCCCCAAAGTCCCACAGAGGTGGACCATTGGAAAAGGACGGTTGGCACATTATGTGTGCTTGAAAAACTGTTTTCACCTCATCTGTTTAATCAATTGCATCATATGCATTTGGCAATCATCACACAACATAAAGGCAGTACTCACACACACACACACACACACACACACACCCACACAAACACACACACTTTCACTTCCACTTGGGTTTCTCTGCAATGTTCAAATGAGTCCAATTGTGACTGTTAAACCGTTACAGATGAAAACCTCCACACAACAACACATACATGGTTTTAACACTTCCATGGTGGAATGTTCAGCACTCTCATGTCAAGTCTACTCAGAGTTCAGTATGAGCACTACCTCAGCCAGGAAACATGCAAACATTTCTGATGAACTGGTGTACCTTGTAGAGCAGGTTCCAGTATGAGACAAAGTATGAGACAATGAAAGTTGATCTACAGGTGAGAGGAAGAGTACACCCTTGATGAGAAGCCAGGTCATCACAGGACTCAATACAATGTGTCAAACTCTGAAATAACTGTGAGGACAAGAGGATCTGGGTCTCTCTCACTTGCTTACTTGCTCTCTCTCTCTCTTCCTGTCAAACAAAAAGTGAAAGTACCCACTGACAGGCACGCTTTACTACGAGTGATCTGGTCTACCATCTACTAGAGGTTCCATGGTGTAATGGTTAGCACTCTGGACTCTGAATCCAGTGATCTGAGTTCAAATCTCAGTGGAACCTTCTTTTGACCCTGATTGTCCAAAATATCTTGAAATAACTTCATCTGTCTGTAGTCAAGATCCTCCAGTTAATAAGGGAGATCAAGACAACAACCCAACCCTAACCCAAATGTGGTGATTTTATGCTTCAACTGCTGAGACTTCAAACAAAAACTGAAAGTATCCAGAATACAGACAGCCTTTTCTACCAATGAGGTGGTTCATCCCTCCAGTTATGGTTCCATGGTGTAATGGTTAGCACTCTGGACTTTGAATCCAGTGATCTGAGTTCAAATCTCAGTGGAACCTTCTTTATTCTTCATCCAACCATCAGGTGTTCATATCAGGTTATATTTCAGCCACCAGGACTGTTGGTAGTGTTTCTTTATCTCAGAGAAGTGAAGAGTAAATGAGGAGGAGGGAGCCCTGTGGAACGCCACTGTCAACAAGTGAGAGCTGTGACTCAATACAACAAGAAAAGTATGAGACAATGAAAGTTGATCTCAGGTGAGAGGAAGAGTACCCCCTTGATGAGAGGCCAGGTCTCACAGGACTCATACAACGTGTCAACTCTGAATAACTGTGAGGACAAGAGGATCTGGGTCTCTCTCACTTGCCTCCCCTTCCTGTCAAACAAAAAGTGAGTACCCACTGACATAAAGGCACGCTCTACTACGGTGATCTGGTCTCCATCTACCGAGGTTCCATGGTGTAATGGTTAGCACTCTGGACTCTGAATCCAGTGATCTGAGTTCAAATCTCAGTGGAACCTTCTTTATTCTTCATCCAACCATCAGGTGTTCATATCAGATTATATTTCAGCCACCAGGACTGTTGCTAGTGTTTCTTTATCTCAGAGAAGTGAAGAGTAAATGAGGAGGAGGGAGCCCTGTTGAACACCACTGTCAACAAGTTCAAAGGAAAGATCTCATAAGAGCCTCTGGGTCGTTCTACAGCCAACATCATGTGGACTCTCTAACAGCTGTTGGGCTGAATATTTATCTTCCTCTTATTGTTGTGCTCTTATGAGTACAGAGGAAGCACATATAGACAGTGACATTTGATGGAATTGAAGCTCTGTCTGAAGCTCAGGCCGTCCTCTCTGCAACAGCCATTTGTGGTCCCAGAGCTAAGCCCTCTTCCTGGAGTGATAGCTGCTTCCTTGTGCTGTCAACTGAACACCTTGGACGGGTCCATTAGGGGCCGGGCCTGTTGGGGGATGGGTCCATTAGGGGATGGGTCCATTAGGGTACGTCCCTGTTAGGGGATGGGTCCATTAGGGGATGGGTCTGTTAGGGGATGAGTCCATGGACATTCTTGAGGGGACGTCCATGAGCGGACAGGTCTGGGGCTGTGGCAGCAGACAGCTCTCATGTTCTCTCTCGGCCCTGCTGGGTCACTTTGCTGACTGGAGTGTCCAGTTGCAGAAACTTGACCTACAGCTGTTTTCTTACCTACAGCTGTTTTCTTCCCTACAGCTGTTGTCTTACCTGCAGCTGTTGTCTTACCTGCAGCTGTTTTCTTACCTGCAGCTGTTTTCTTACCTACAGCTGTTTTCTTACCTGCAGCTGTTTTCTTACCTACAGCTGTTTTCTTCCCTACAGCTGTTTTCTTCCCCATACAGAGCGAACCCTGGCGCTGCAGGCTGATTTATAAGATACGATTTATTATTGAAAACATATTCGCTGTCCTCGCCAGCGCACGCCGATGTAATCCACGCCGCGCTGCTTTGAGGATTAGACCCATAAATCTAAAATAATCTGCTCAAAATACCTTTATAACAAATCCAGTTGTGTCACTACTGTCGTCCATTTGCAGAGCCACTGGCCCCAGCAGGACCCCCCCTCGTGTACTATCAGATTTATTACTGGATCGCTGCTGGATATGATTACTTTGAGCTGCCCTCCCTCGCTGTTTTTTTTAGTAATTACTCTACGGCACCTCCTCGGTGTCTTCGTGACATCACCGGAATATTTCATCGCGGGTACCTTCCTCTGCGCTCTTTTTTACACTCTGTCCATTTACTCCTCAATTACGCTTCTCCTGCAGCGCGCTCTCACTCATTTATGATTCATTTAGCATTTGACAGCCAGAGTACTTCACACTGCAGGAAACAGTTCTTTGGTGTGCGCTGCCCTTCCTCCGCCGCCATCAGCTGCTCAGTCATTACACTCATAATTCATCAGCAGATCATATTTAATTCACTTTAAAGCCCAAAGCGTACCTCTGCTGTACCATTCAGCTCGCATGTTTGAGGCGTTCTGCAGCCATGATACGCTCTGCATTTGTATTTTATTCAGTGTGCTGGCTTAAAGTTTGAGTTTTGCATGTGCGTCACCTTCAGTGAGGAGGGCTGCGCTGGAGAGAAGAGCCGCCTTCGTCTGTTCTGAGCTTTATTTGCACTTTTTTTCTGCCCGCTTTTACGCGGCATCCACGGAGGGCTTGGATGAAGATAAAGAGCGCGTTATTTGCTCCGTTTGGTACCTGTGTTTGTTCGGCTGCAGCTGCTTTTGTCCTCCAGCTGTTCAAATCCCCCAGTGGAACCTTTTCTTTTAGTGGAGCTTCTCATTGTGTATCTGTGCATGTTTCCCTGCTCCTATAACCTTTATTATGCAAATCTCGATGCCCATCAGAACTTCCCCAGAGACCGGGGAGATTTCTTCTGTTCAATAAGGCTCAATAAAACGAAACGCAGAAGCTTGCGCTCTGTTTTGGTCCGGTTAAACGTTCACGTGTTTCGATGCAGGAGATCATGTTTGCGCTCTGCGCACCAGGCTTCTCAGACGTGTGTGTGGGCACAAAGAACAGTAACACACTGCCAAATATAACTTCAAACAGGCTACAATCCCCCTTTTTCCTCTCCGTTGACGAAGACTGTTGTTGCTGCTGTTGGAGGCAGAATTGAGCCGCTGCTGCGTCCTACGCTGACTCGCTGTGACACGCGGTGACGTGTGCTCGGCCCTGACATGGGGAACCTGACAGTGTCGGGATCCACCTGTCTCCTCACCCCCTCCCCCTTATCCCCTCCACGCCTCCTCTCTTTGTCTTGCCCCCCCCTTAAGCTCTCTCCCTGGTCTTCCCCTTCCCACTCATGCTCTCTCCTTTACCCATCCATGTTTTATTAGCAGCCCCCCTGTAATATCGCTGGATATTAAAAAATATACATCAACCAAGCAATTATGGGCTATCAAGAAGAATAGGTGCAGCCTGGGGCCCTGCGCCTGCTGCACAGAGGATACGGAGAGATGAGATGAGGAGGAAGCTCGGGCCACTGAAGCACCGACAGCATCAGCGCAGATTGTGGGATATTTTATTCACCGCAGTCTCCGATGTAGCCATTTTGAACACTTCAATATTTAGCACATTAAATTCACACGTACACAAGGTCAAAGACGGAAAGCTTTCCGTATGCGTGCGGAACAAAAAAAAGGCACGCTACTCCTACACAGCATAAAAATCCAATAGACACAGGACTTCTAAGGACGTCTCACACACACACACACATGCGCGCGCGCGCATGTCTTCGTTGTTCTCCCTTTGAGTGAACAAACACAGCCTTATCTGTGTTAACTTTTCCTGCCCAGACCTCAGATTAGGAGGAGAAAATAGCCCAGGGCGAGCAGCAATAACATTTAGAAAAGATTCTTTTAATAGGACTCATAAAAATTCATAGTTGCTATGCAAAATAAATCAGTCATTTCCTGCACTGGGGGAGAAGGGGGTGATGATGTGTGCGAGTGGGGGAGAGGGAGGGGCTCCCGGTGAATAAGAGATGAGCTTTAAACGCTGGCAGTCCCACGTCTGACACTTTCCATCATGTCAGCAGTGGGCGGGGGTTGGCGCGTGCACCAGCAGCGCGCGCTCTTTCACCGACACGCACGCGCACGGAGATGTGCAGGAGAGGCACGTTGGAGGCTGTGTTTGTTTTTGTGGGGGGGGTTACTGGCTTCCGTACTCATTACTGCGCTTTCACAACTGAGCCCCTGCGCGAATGTACCACTTTGACGACTGGAGGAGAGAACGACTCTCTCAGCGAACGGGAAAATTACACTGATGATTCTAAATAATTGCACATAATTCAGGAATAATTCACATTCCTGCAGGGACGGAAAATAAATAAATGGATTCATCACATCGATACAGCAGCGCGGATGTATCGGCTCTGGAGCTTAGTTAGTGTGATGACAGGTCAGGAGAGACGTGTGATTCGTGTGTGTGTGTGTGTGTGTGTGTGTGTGAGGCCCCCCCACGTGTGAGCGAGGTCTGATCCAGCTGGGTTTGACCGACAGTAGCTGAAGCTCAGAACCTCTCAAAGCTGCTACAGACCTCTGCCCCGCCCGACCCGCTTCCTGCCCCTCCGTTGGCTTTCCCGAATCTCAAACGTCGTGCGGTCGCGGCCGCAGCTTAAACTCGCGTGGTAAACGGCTCGTTAGGAGCGCTTTAATTGTCTCGTCATCGTCTGATGTTTGTGGCGCTCCGAGTGTGAGCGGCTCCGCACCAGCCCGGCGCCCGCGTGAAGCCAAAACAAATGATTACAAAGTCATCTGCCAACCCCGTCTGACCCAGAGGAAGAGCGTGTGTGTGTGTGAGTGTGTGTGTGTGTGTGTGTGAGTGTGTGTGTGTGTGTGTGTGTGAGAGAGAGAGCAGCAGGACCGACTGACTCGCCTGCTCCGTATGAATAATCAAGACACTTTCTCTGTGTCTTCATCGTGTTCTCCCTCCCTCTCGCTCCTTTTCTATCGCTCATCATTAAATCATCTCGGTCCTGGTGGGAGCCTGAGGAGGGAGATGGAGTGAGCGGGCGAGCGAGAGGGATCATAGTTAGCGCTGCAGGGGTACATGCTCTCCCTCTCTTCCCTCCATCGTGCAGCGTGGTTGAGATGTGTCATGAGCACCGTTTTTTTTTTTTTCTTTTTTTTTCATTCTGCTCCGCGCTCGCCCACTTAGCTCCCGGAGACGCAGCCGCTCTCATGCGCACATATTCATACATATGCAGGCGGAGCGTAACACTCACACTCATCCGCGCCGACACTTCCTTCAGGAACGTGCGCACACACTCGCGCGCTGACTCAAACACGCATCTATTCTGGGGAAAGAAGGCCTCAAACATCTACTAGAGACACCTGCTGCGTGCAGCGGAGGGCCAAACACCAGCGGGGGGGGGGTTCAAAACCTCTCTGTGACCGTCTGATCCTGGCGTTCCGATGCCGAACCCGATGAACTTGACTCGGTCGTGGATCAGGAGCTTCACCAGCTGGTCCTGTGTCAGACTGTGACGGCTGCCACCGAGTGGTGGGACGAGGACCAGGAGACGGTTTACCAGAGAGAAGAGAGGACATGACAGACAGAGAGAAAGAGAGGAAGACAGGAAGAAAGAAAGAAAGAAAGAAAGAAAGAAAGAAAGAAAGAAAGAAAGAAAGAGAGGAGGCGTGAGTCAGGCTGCAGGCTGTCAAACACACACACACGCGTGTGCTGCTAATGAGCCCAGTGTGTGGTTACGGTGGAGCCAGACGGGCCCCGCGCTCACTCCGATGGGAGTTCAGTCGGGAGTCACCACTTTCTTCTGCTCCCCGCCGTCAGAAGGCAGCACGTTAGCGCGCGCTGTCACTATCAAAGCGGGCGCGGGCTTACCTGAAGGGCTCTGCTTCGATTTCAAAGTATTGCTGCAGACAGGTAGACTCAAACATGAGTTCGCGAGGGTCCCCAGAGTGTTTAAATGGATGTTATAATTGTCAGAAAAGAGAGAAGGAGCTTCCTCGGCACAAGTCACGACACACAGAACACACTCATCACACGCTAATCACTTCAATTCCTGTTCTTTGGTGATATAAAAGCATTTTAATAGAGATGCTGCTGCAGGAGGAGGAGGAAGATGTGCAGAAACACGCGTTTCAAAGTCCCCTCTGATGTTCCTCGTGTGACGCCGCGACCAAAGGAAGCTGCAAAAAATAAAAACAAATGAAACCAGAACACAAAGGTTTTTCAGAACATCTGAAGAAGCAGAGGCGACAGAACACTTTATCAGGACCGAAGTCTGGTCCATCTCCACACACACGGCCTGGGCTTCACGTCAACCCTCCTCCTCCTCCTCCTCCTCCTCCTCCTCCTCCTCTTCTTGGGAGTCTGATTGAAGTTTTCCAGCTTTGGAATTTTCAGTTTGAAGTCTGACAGAGCAGGGAAGCTCCAGCTGAAGGTGAAGGGGAACTGGCCACACTCACTAATGAAGGACTTCCCTCCCCCCCGTCCAGTCCCAGCCATGATCACGTCCTACCCCAACACCACCCTGGCCACGCAGGGCGAGGAGAAGAGGATGAGCTGCATCGCCCGCGGCGAGAGGCCCATCATGGTGCGCTGGGAGAAGGAGGAGCGCATCATCAACCCGGAGACGAGCCGCTACGTGGTGACCGTCAAGGAGGTGGCCGACGAAGTCATCTCCACGCTGGTGGTGAGTTCAGGCGCGGGGGGTGAGGGGGGGCGTCTGAGGCCTGGTTGGGGTGAGGCTGATTCTGCGTCTCTGAGGCCGGGGGCCTTCGAGGAAGTCGGGAACCGTAACGAGCCTTCAGATGATTCGGTATCTCAGCGCTCGTCGGCTGAATCTCCATCGGTGCTCGTCTCTGCAGATTATGCCGACCGTCCGCGAGGACTCGGGTTTCTTCTCCTGTCACGCCATCAACTCCTTCGGCGAGGACCGAGGCATCATCCAGCTGACAGTACAAGGTACACCCCCCGTTACCCATAACCCCTCAGGGAGCGCTCTAACGCCAAGCGGCGTCGCCCTCAGAACCCCCAGACCCCCCCGAGGTGGAGATCCGCGAGGTCAAAGACCGCACCATAGCTCTGCGCTGGACCATGGGCTTCGACGGCAACAGCCCCATCACGGGGTACGACATCGAGTGCAAGAACAAGTCAGGTGAGGAGACCCTCACCCCCCGCGGGCGCCACACGCGTTGATGGACCGCACGCAGTCGATCACGTCGTTACACCCACCCGTAGATTCCACGACCCTTGTGTCCATCTCCCCCTAAAGCATCACAATATCGATGACCGTGTTCCTGTTCTGTGTACGTTGGGAATTAGAATAAATTGCAGGTCGGTCGCGTACACTCGTGGTTTTCCTTTCATCTGGAGGAGCGACCCATCACCTCCTCCCGTCTTTGATAAGCTTTAGAACCACCGGCGAGTTAACGGACGTTCTTCGGTAAAAGGCCGAGCAGCTAAAGGCCCGTCCCGTTTCTCTTCCAGCGTCGTGGCTGTCGGCCCAGGTAACCAAAGACGTGTCGCCGCAGCTCAACCAGGCCACCATCATCGACCTCCACCCCTCCTCCACCTACAACATCCGCATGGTGGCCAAGAACGTCATCGGCAACAGCAACCCTAGCAACGAGCTCACCATCACCACCGACGAAGCCGGTTGGTGATTTATTTGCTCCAAAGTCTCACCGGGGCCGTTTTAAACAGCTGCCGTTGTTTTTTTTTAACGCTGATGGTTTTGAGAGTGGAGTCTGTTCTCGGCGTGCTCGTACATTCAGACAGATTCCCTGTAATTATTTAATGGTTACCTTAAATGATGGTCATCATCTCTTGTACGTGGAGAGTTAATCGTTGCTTTTAGTCTGCTCCGCCGGTGTTCTCTTACCTTCTATTGGCCATAATGATCTCCCCCCACAGGCACCGGCACAGTAAAACTCCCATTTTCAGGGATTCATGACTAAAATAAAGTCGTAAAGTTGAAATGAAGCGAAATCAAACATGCGTCATTCTCCCCACATTATCTTAAAGGTTCTGGTTGATGACGGGACCAGTTCGTTTGAAATAATGGTTATTAAGTTGAGACTCCCAGACGCGTCAGGGCTCAGACGCTGGTCAGCAGCGCCCCCTGGTGGCCGCTGGTCGTTGCTGTGAGGATGTTGAGGGATGCTCTTTGTGCGCAGCTCCTGATGGACCACCGCTGGATGTCACCCTGGAGCCCACCTCCCCGCAGAGCATCAAAGTGTCCTGGAAGGTAACGACCTCACCTGGCAGAGACAAGGCTGCTGTGTCAGGGTGAAGGTGAGGTCTCAACGTTCCTCCTCCTCCTCCTCCTCCTCCAGCCTCCCCTGAAGCACCTGCAGAACGGCGTGATCCGGGGCTACCAGGTGGGCTACAGGGAGTACAGCCCCGGCGGGAGCCACCAGTTCACCATCATCAGCGTGGACACCACGGGGGACACCACGGAGAGCATCGCGCTGGACAACCTGAAGAAGTTCACCCAGTACAGCGTGGTGGTGCAGGCTGCCAACAGGGCGGGGACCGGGCCCTCCTCGCAGCAGGTGGTCACCAAGACCCTGGAGGACGGTGAGGAGGAGGAGGAGCAGCTTCTCTACGGGGAGAGGCTGTCCTCTGCTGGACACTTCTGGATTTACACCACCGTTTATATCTGAGGGGGGATGAGGATGGAGACAACACCGGGCCCTGCCTTTGTTAGTGATCACTAACTCTCTCCCTCTCTCGTCCCAGTGCCCTCTCGGACCCCCGACAACGTCCTGGCGGTAGCCAAGTCCCCGGAGGTCATCTCGGTGTCCTGGATGCCTCTGCCCAGAGATGTCCTGAACGGGAACCTGCAGGGCTACAGAGTCATCTACTGGGCCAACCTGCCGGACGGAGGTACCCGCATCCCTCTCCTCATGCGCCCCTCTCCCTCGCCGCCAGGGGGCGCTGCGGCGCCGCGCGCCTGAACCGCTGCAGAATTGTGTCTTTTCTAGTATAAAAGCTGAAAAACAGCGACTGGGCGTGAGGCTTCGAGCCCCCCTCAGTCAGACAGGCGCTGCGGGTGTTTTTGTCCTTGAACGTGGGCCAGTCTGCTTCGCCCTACATCAATAATTCACCGCGTAATAACTCAGCGAGGCCCGCTGCCTCCTTCCCCGGGGGGGGGGGTTAGGGAGGGAAAATAGAGGCGGTGACGGACGCGGATGAGAGACGGCGCCCCGCAGAGGCCCGCGACCTCGGACCGGCCGTATCGCGTTCCCGGCGGTTGCGAGGCGCGGCGCTGACGGGGGGCCTGCTGGCGCGTGTGCAGAGCTGGGCGAGATCCGCAACGTGACCACGGTGCAGCCGTCGCTGGAGCTGGACGGCCTGGAGAAGTACACCAACTACAGCATCCAGGTGCTGGCCTTCACCAGCGCCGGCGACGGCGTCCGCAGCGAGCAGATCTACGTCCGCACCAAGGAGGACGGTAAGAGACCCAGCCCCGCCCTCTGCGCCCTCCGCCACCCCTGACCCCCGCCCTGCACCCCCCCCACAGTTCCCGGCCCCCCGGCGGGCGTGAAGGCGGCTGGCGTGAAGGCGGCGGGCATGAAGGCGGCGGCCTCCAGCAGCTCGGCGGTGTTCGTCTCCTGGCTGCCTCCGCTCAAGCTCAACGGCATCATCCGCAAATACATCATCTTCTGCTCCGACCTCCACCCCATGGTATTAAGTATTTGTCCCACAGGCGCCCCCCCCCCACCCGCGGGCGCGCCCGGCGGGGCATCCGCGGTGACGCGCCCTCTCCGCGCCCACAGGTGATGAGCGAGTTCGAGGCGTCGCCGGACATCTACTTCTACCGGATCCCCAACCTGGCTCTGAACAGGCAGTACACCGTCTGGGTGGTGGCCGTGACGGCCGCCGGCCATGGCAACAACAGCGAGAAGATCACCGTGGAGCCCCTGGCCAAAGGTACCGCCCCCCACCCTGGAGCGGAGGCAAGGGTCGCCTGTTTGTACCAACACCGCCATTGTTCGCGTCCCTCAGCCCCGGCCCGGATCCTGACCTTCAACGGGACGGTGACCACCCCCTGGATGAAGGACATCGTCCTGCCCTGCAAGGCCGTTGGAGACCCCCCGCCCACCATCAAGTGGATCAAAGGAAGGTGAGGGACATGAAAGCCTCGCCCCCCGCCCCCCCCCGAGCAGACGCTGAACGGCTGAAGTGACCACTTCCTTTTCCCAGCGCCAATGGAACTCCGGCGAACGTGTTGGTGGACGGCCGGCGCACCGTCCACAGCAACGGCAGCTTCATCATCCGCACGGTGAAGGCGGAGGACTCGGGCAACTACAGCTGCGTGGCCAGCAACAACTGGGGGTCGGACGAGATCACGCTCAACCTGCAGGTCCAAGGTGCGCCCCCCCACCGGCTCCTTCAGCCTTCATACAAACATGTATTAACTTCCCTTTGCCCCCCCCAGTTCCCCCCGACCAGCCTCGCCTCACCGTTACCAAGACCACCACCACGTCAATCACGTTGTCATGGATACCTGGAGACAACGGAGGGAGCTCCATCCGAGGTCAGTGGCCATAGGAGGCGGTGAGCACGCACGAACGCGCTTCAGCTCATCACCGCGGGGGGGTGGGGGGTGGGACCAATGTCACCTGGTTCTCATTATCTGGTGCTCTGAACACTCCACACACGGCAGATTACAAAGTGGCAGCGAAGATTAAGTCCCTTTAAGGGGGAGATTAAAGTGCTCCATCCTGAAGAAAGTGCAATCACGAGCAGGTGATTCCTGGTGATTTATCACTGCTCTGCCTCCCGATCGCGGCGCCGCTGCTCGCCGTCGGGGCTGAGACAGCTTCTCTCTGATGTTTGGTTTGTTTCCCTGCTCACAGCATCGTTCATCATTGATGTGCAAACACACACACACACACACACACACACACACACACACACTTCTTTGTGAGGAACCCCCTGACCCAGACCCATCCTACCTGACCCAGACCCATCCTACCTGACCCCCTGACCCAGACCCATCCTACCTGACCCCCTGACCCATCCTACCTGACCCAGACCCATCCTACCTGACCCCCTGACCCAGACCCATCCTACCTGACCCAGACCCATCCTACCTGACCCCCTGACCCATCCTACCTGACCCTGACCCATCCTACCTGACCCAGACTCATCCTACCTGACCCAGACCCATCCTACCTGACCCCTGACCCATCCTACCTGACCCAGACTCATCCTACCTGACCCAGACCCATCCTACCTGACCCAGACCCATCCTACCTGACCCCCTGACCCATCCTACCTGACCCAGACTCATCCTACCTGACCCATACCCATCCTACCTGACCCAGACCCATCCTACCTGACCCCCTGACCCATCCTACCTGACCCAGACTCATCCTACCTGACCCAGACCCAGACCCATCCTACCTGACCCAGACCCATTCTACCTGACCCCCTGACCCATCCTACCTGACCCAGACTAATCCTACCTGACCCAGACTCATCCTACCTGACCCTCCTGACCCAGACCCATCCTACCTGACCCAGACTCATCCTACCTGACCCCCTGACCCAGAGCCATCCTACCTGACCCAGACCCATCCTACCTGACCCCCTGACCCAGACCCATTCTACCTGACCCAGACCCATCCTACCTGACCCAGACCCATCCTACCTGACCCCCTGACCCAGACTCATCCTACCTGACCCCCTGACCCAGACCCATCCTAAACCCAGTTCCTACCTCAACCTTAAACCAGGTCTGGACCTTCAGACAGTCCTTTGATGATGAGGACCAGCCATAATGTCCTCACTTTGATAGTAGAATGAGGAGTTCAGTAGATGTAGGAAGTACAAGAACACACACACACACACATACAAACACACACACACACACACAGACTTGAGCCTGTGGTTGTCTATTTTTAGCTGTTTTAGTGCTGATCATTTAGTCTTGCTCATTGACTGAGTAATGGGTTGGTAATCCAATCGCTCACGGTGCACAGACGACCGACCGTAATCTACATAATAGACCGACCCTCCAGATGTTCGCCCATAAAAGCTGCTTCTGCTTCAGTCCACAGTCGAGACGACTACAGAAGAGACATCAGAAAGTTTCTCTGCAGCATTCTTCTTGACTTCATGTGTGTCCGTCCTGGATACTAACACACCTGTCCTCCACAGGTTACATCCTGCAGTACTCTGAGGACAACAGCGAGCAGTGGGGCAGCTTCCCCATCAGCCCCAGCGAGCGCTCCTACCGCCTGGAGAACCTCAAGTGTGGGACTTGGTACAAATTCACTCTGACGGCCCAGAACGCCGTGGGGCCCGGGCGCATCAGCGAGATCATCGAGGCAAAGACTCACGGGAAAGGTAAGGCGGCGGCGGCGCGCGCCTCAGAGGGGCCGTGGCTACGGAGCAAGAGGGGGCGTGGCTACGTAGCAAGAGCTTCAGCTGGAGCGTTTCCCCCCCTCAGAGCCGCAGTTCGCCAAGGAGCACGACCTGTTCACCAGCGTCAACTCCACCCGGGCCAGGCTCAACCTGGCGGGCTGGAACAACGGCGGCTGCCCCATCACGTCCTTCATCCTGGAGTACCGGGCGGTGGAGTCCAGCACGTGGACCACGGCCCAGCGCACCTCGCTCACCAAGAGCTACATCCTGTACGACCTGCAGGAGGCCACCTGGTACGAGCTGCAGATGAAGGTCACCAACAGCGCCGGCTCGGCCGAGAAGAAGGCCATGTTCGCCACCCTCAACCCAGATGGAAGTGAGTTTGGGTCTCACACACACACACACACACACACACACACACACACACACACACAGAGGGCAGGTGAAGAAGTTGGGGATGGAATGAGCCTCGCGACTCGTGCATCTTTTGGATGAGCTGCGTTTCTGGTGGAGTCTCAGAGCTCCAGGATACGGGGGGGTTATGAGTGAGTGTGTGTGTGTGCGTGTGTGTGTGCGTGTGTGTGTGTGTGTGTGTGTGAGAGACACTCCTGTCAGTCCTGCTGTGAATTCTTCTGACAGCTCAATGAGGTAAGAAAACAGGGCCGATCGGATTCGTCTTCGTTCCTCTGTAGGCTGGGGATGGTGTCAGTCAGACACAAAGGAAGTCTGAGGAGAAGCGCTGGGAGCTCCGCGCTCGTTATTCCGCCTCGAACAGGTTCGCTGAGACGTGTAAGCCGCCTGTCGGGACGCAGCCGGAGGCTGTTTAGTCTGACGGCGCCTCTCAGATCAGCCGCTGAGCCGCGGCTCCGGAGAGGAGAGCGCACGCAGTGAGGACGAGAATCAGGGCGGGGCCACGACCTCAGGTTTACAGTCAGGCCCCGCCCCTTAGGCTGAGGTCAACGTCATTGGTTCCAGTCCCAAGATCACAACTTCCAGAGGAGCAGACCTTCAGAATCACTGAGCACCTTCTCCCCGACCTTCCAGGCACCATCCCTCCCCTGCTGAAGATGGGCGACCCCATCTCGGACAACATGTCGGGCAGCGGCGGTCTGAAGATGGTGGTGACCATCACCTCCATCCTGGTGGTGGCGATTCTGGTCTTCATCATGCTGATGGTGCTGAAGAGGAGGAGGAGGGAGCAGCGGCTCAAAAGGCTCAGAGGTGGGCTGGGGGAGAAATCGAGTTACGAAGCCGCTGCTGAAAGTCTCCATCGTTGAAAACGAGGCAGATAAACGATGAGGAAGCGTCGTTAGTGGGGGGGGGGGGGGGTGTTGTCGTTGAGGTTCTACCTGTTAATGAACGTCTGCTGCCTTTGCAGATGCCAAGAGCCTGGCAGAGATGCTGATGAGGTAAGTGTCTCCGTGCGGTAGGTGTCCTCCAGCGGAGATGGACGTCAGAGGACGAGGCGTCTCACGCCGCAGCGCGTGTCGTTCCGCTCCGCCTTGTCAGCGTTTAACCCCCCCCCCCCTTCCTCTGCAGTAAAAACACGCGCACCCCGGACACGGTGAACAAGCAGCAGCAAACGCTGCGGATGCACATCGACATCCCCAGAGCTCAGCTCCTCATCGAGGAGCGGGACACCATGGAGACCATCGGTAACTGTCCCCGGCCCCTCCGCGGCGCCCCCTGGTGCCCGGCGGCGCCCTGATGACCCATGTCCGTCTCTCAGATGACAGGTCCACCGTGCTGCTGACCGACAACGACTTCGGCGAAACCAACAAGCAGAAGTCATCCACGGTGACCCACACGGTCCACTACCAGTCCCTGTCCCAGGCCACGGGCCCGCTGGTGGACGTGTCCGACGCCAGGCCAGGAACCAGTGAGTCCCACCACTGTCAGTGCTCAACCATTCTTTCCTTTACTACTAACAACTGTCCCGTCCGTCCCCCTAACCCCACGTCTCCCTCGATGTCAAGAAAACGTCTCAGCAGCAAACGCACAGTCGCTCTGAGGCCGAAGTCGTGCAGCTGATGAAGATCAGCAGGCTGCTTCGTTATTCAGATTATATACCATTATTACTACTACTATTATTACTACTATTATTATTACTATTATTATTACTACTATTATTATTACTATTATTATTACTACTACTATTATTACTACTATTATTATTACTATTATTATTACTACTACTATTATTACTACTATTATTATTACTATTATTATTACTACTACTATTATTACTACTACGATTATTACTATTATTATTACTACTACTATTATTACTACTACTATTATTATTACTATTATTATTGTTACTATTATTATTACTACTACTATTATTATTACTATTATTACTACTACTATTATTATTACTACTACTATTATTATTATTATTATTACTATTATTATTATTATTATTATTATTGTACAGCTTTGTACACATGAAGCACTCGATACGTTTGTCTTCATAGAGGATGATTCCATTTTGAGCAGACCATCCTGCTGGCTCATCACTGTTGTGTGTGTGTGTGCGTGTGTGTGTGTGTGATTGTGTGTGTGTGTGTGTGTCGCTCACACACTCCTCTGGTTACAGCAGTGTTCTCCGCTGCGCCGCAGAGCTCGGAGGTCCGTTGTGACGGCCTCGGCCTGTCTGGGTCACCACGAACACGATGCTGTTATCAGATCTGAGCGCGAGCGTCCGTTGAAATGTGCGATAGAATCGGAGACGTTTGTCTGCGTATGCTTGTGTATTTGTTTGTGTGTGTGTGTGTGTGTTGACAATGTTTTTACGTTAAAACGTTAATTATTGTTATTTCCGAGGGCCTGATTGTCCTCTACAGTAGCGTCCTGTTTCTGTGATCAGTTGTTTGTACACGTTCAGTTCTTGTGTGTGAATAATCGTACTCGTGTGACGTCAGACCCCACAGCCAGGCGCACCGCCAAAGCCGGGCCGGCGACGGCGCGCAGCCGTTACGCCAGCCAGTGGACCCTGAACCGGCCGCACCCCACCAGCTCCTCCCACACCCTCACCACCGACTGGAGGCTCCCCACGCCGCGCGCCACCGGCTCCGTGGACAAGGAGAGCGACAGCTACAGTGTCAGCCCCTCCCAGGACACAGGTACGGTGGCCCTCAGGCCGGCGCCGCCCCCGCCCCCCTGCCGCGGTAGGGAGTGACACGTCGGTGCTGCTGTCTTGTCAGATCGGGCGCGGAGCAGCATGGTGTCGACGGAGAGCGCCTCCTCCACCTACGAGGAGCTGGCCAGGGCCTACGAGCACGCCAAGATGGAGGAGCAGCTCCGTCACGCCAAGTTCACCATCACCGAGTGCTTCATCTCCGACACCTCCTCAGAGCAGATGACGGCGGGCACCAACGACTACACAGACAGCCTGACGTCCAGCACGCCGTCGGAGTCAGGCATCTGCCGCTTCACGGCGTCGCCGCCAAAGCCTCAGGACGTCAGCCGCGTCATGAACATGGCGGTGCCCAAGGCGCACAGACCCGGTGAGCGCCCTCATGGTCGTTTCTGTTGGTGACATCACTGCTGCTCAGGCCTTTACAACAATGGTTCCCAACCTGGGGTGTGTGGGCCCCTAGTGGTACGCAACCACACTTTATGGGGTCTGTGGAAACATTTAATAATTCATTTCCAAGAAGGTAACTAAATGTTTTAAGTAAACCTGTAAGGCTGAATACTTGGTAAATATTTTGTTCATGATTTTTACATGTTAAATGCCTGTTTAAAAGGAACTTACTCAAAGGAGCTCCAGTTTTTGGTGGTAAATGTTACAAGAGTTATATATAACAAAGGCAGGTTTAAGACAAAAAGGTTTGAACCACTGCAAAACTTGCTTATTGGTTTGGCTGCAGGTTGCTATGGAGATGGTGTTTTCCATGGATTGAACCCTTTCTCCCGGCAACATCTCCATGTGTTACACACACACGAGTGGAGCACAGTAACCGATCTAAACCTGACCAATCTTGAAGTAACTATCCCTAATGACAGGCTTACGTTGCAATTATTAAATCTACCACCAGAGGGCAAATGTGACGCTTTGTTTCTCCACCATTGGTGCTCGCTGATGAGTTTTCAGCCTGTAATACTAATGAACTCCATCACAAACTTCATATCTGATTCCATTCAAATGCATTTTTCCGCAATTGTCCAAACGTGACCGTAACTCTGTGTCAGTCAGTTCGGCTCATCAAACTGGAGACAGTTTTTCCCTGCTTGTTCATTTTCACGTGTTCACCACTAAGGTTGGGCATCGTTGAATACGAAAGTTTTAAAGACGTTGAGCTGTGTCACTACACCACGAACCCCTAATGGTCATTTATTTTGTTAAAGTTAAGCCACTTTCGATCTCCGCTGAATGCTTGGTGTGTATCAAAACTGGGAATTGAAATATAGAAAGGATTTTGGGAGAATCCAATCGATTCTCGCCCAACCTCAACCTGAATGTTGGTTTGTCTGTTAAGTTTTGAGTCTGGGCGTGGATCACATGGACACGAGACTCTAAATGACTGGCTTTGATCTTGTTTCAAAGTGGTTTTCCATCGGTTTTGTGACCGTTGTTTTTCGTTTCACTACCTCAGCAGGGGAATTGGCCCACTTGCCGCCCTACCTGCGCATGGACTTCCTGTTGAATCGCGGCGTGCCGCTGGCTGCTCGAGGTGGAGGCGTGAGCAGCAGCAGCGGCAGCAGCAGCGGAGGAGGCGGGGCTGGAGGAGGAGGAGGCGGGGCTGGAGCAGCAGCTCCCGGGGTCGGCGGCGGCGCCACAGGAGAAACACGAGGAGGAGGAGGAGGAGCAGGAGGAGCCGTGGGCCAGACCTGCCTGGAGCCACAGAGAAGCCGCACCCTGAAGAGGCCACCTCCCATGGAGCCCACCCCAATGGAAGTGCCCACGCCCAGGGAGGTGCAGCAGTGGCAGCCGGGAACTGCCTCCACCCTCCCCCACAGGGATGCCCGGGAGAGGGGGGAGGCCCGGGGGGAGGTCCGGGCGGAAATCTCTTCCTCGGGGGACCTAGTCCAAGCACAGGCTGCCAAGCTCAGCACTTCCCAGGAGTCCCTGCTGGACTCCAGAGGACATCTGAAACAGAGCAACAACCCGTACGCCAAGTCCTACACGCTGGTATAACACAGGAGGACGGCTGCACACACGCCGGGGGGGCAGGCGGACCGCCCCCACAACATGGACCCTTTTCCACAACACGAGTGTTGTACATAGAGCTGTTTCTGACATGCGTATGAGGTGGTCGCGTTTCTTTCAGCCTCTCTGTCTTTCTTTCTCTCTTTCTTTTCTTTCTTTCTCTCTTTTCTTTCCTTCTCACTCTTCTCTGTTGCTTTTGCACTTTTTCATTCTGTCGCCTCTTCTGATGGATTTCCTCTGTTTTTATTTTCTACTCGAGTATTCTTTTATTCAAAAGTGACGACATATGAGGATTGCCAAAATGATTTATTTAAAATTTGAGAAAGAGAAAAAGTACTATTGAATTTATAACAAGGACAATTATATTCATTATAATTATTGCTATTATTATTATAGAAAAACACAAAATATCTAAAAAAGAAGAAGGAGAAGGGAGGAGGACTGATATTTCTGTAGGAGAACATTCTTTTCTTTATTTATTTTGTTTTATTGTCGCAGTGTGATGAAATGTTTGGGGTTTTAGCACCACGAAGAGCCGAGAGCGGAGACAAAGAGCGACGCCGGACAGGACCGCCGATGCCGACCAATCGTTACGTTTCCCAGCCTTCCTGACGACCGCATGGCGGCTGATCCTGTGACGTCGATCGGAATGGCTGGAAATCCAAAAAAAAACAAAAAAAAAGAGAATTTTTTTTGTCACACTATGAAATTATACAATGTGAATATATATAAAGAGATCACTTTTATTTGTGGATATTATGGGGAAAATGATTTGGTTAATAAAGTCTTAGTCATGTTTGCACACATCTGACTTTGTTCACGTTGCTCAAGGACAACGCGCCCCCCCCTCGGTCCTCTCCATCCCCATATCAACCAGTCCTGCTCCCACCAACAGGACCAGTCACGGCCGTTACCGTGGTGGATTTCCCTTTCATTTCCATCCCTGCGCGTTGGCTGATAACCAGTTTGCGCCCACGCAAACACGGCAGGTCCCTGTGAATCAGGCCTGTTGTGTCGGGGGGGGGGGCGGGGCGTGACGGGGCCTTAACGGGTTTACGGCTCCTCTCTCCTGTCCCGCTGAAGGTGAGCCGCGTCCTCGCTGGGAAGCCTCTGTGGTGGCGCAGTAGTCGGTTTAAGTCTGGGGCTGAGGCGTGACGTGAGGGCGTGTAAGCGTGTCGTTCACGGTGGCGACAGCATTGGGATGGCGGTTGAGCTCCTGCTGGGACGCGAGCACCTCCTGTACTCACAAACATTTAAGCCCCCCAGACGTGAAGCTGGGGATGCTTCTCTCCGGATGTCGTCGACTCATCAAATGTCAGTGGGTCTCTGCAAACCTGAGGATCAGCCTATTGAAAGCTGCTTTTTCTCCTTCAGAAAAGAATCTTGAGGCTTTTAAGTTGGTTCAAATCTGCAGAGTTTGAAGGAGCTTCAGGTCCACCCGTCCGTCTGTCCGTCTGTTACCTTCACTCACACTCAGGCTTCATGGTTTTGGTCTGTGGGAGGAAACTGGAGAACACCCAGAGGAAGGTCGTTCAAAAACCCTCCACCTCTAAGAGGTGACGGCTCCAACGAGAACGACGGCTGGATTCATAACCCACATCTTCTACTTACTACGCTTCATTCTTGTTCAAATACGAATTTAAAAAATTGCTCAAAACTTTGAGCTTCCCGACTGTCGTCTAAAACCACTGATCTCAAAAGACGAAAACTTAACTAACCGAATTTGATTTGAATACCGAAAAGAGTTGAATCAAGCAATGATCTGATCTTGTTTTAAGTTCATTAAATCACAGGTAGAGCTCACATGGCTGAAGCTGCAGCACCAGAACTCAGCACTGGCATGCACGTTTACCGGAGCACGCTGAATCATTCATGCCTGCCCCGAGCCTGGGGCCTCCATCGGGAAAGGCCGGGACCACAGTCCTGCAGCAGGCGGATTAGACGGCACGAACGGGGAGAAGATTAAAGACGTGATGCTGACGGTCTCTGGGGAAATCACAGCAGAATTCCAGGTTCCTGTTGTCCGTGATCACTGCAGAGGAGCAGCTGAAACCCTGACGGAACACTTTGGACCATCTGGAGAATTCCAGGAGGAATTCACTGGGATGAAGGATCCCATTCCAAACCAGCAGCCTGTCCCAGCGTTTGTCTGGTGCGGGCGATAAAGCTGCACGCCTAGAAGTGCTTTACGACCACTTGGACACCCCCCCCCCCCAAGGGATTGGGTGTCAGGGGGTGAGTCATGTCCTGCTGCGGCGTCCTCAGCCTGATCGATGGCGTGATTCATCGAAGGCTCCGAGGACCCCGAACCTCTGATCAGTAAAACAAGAGATCGTTAAAGTGGGTGCTGGTGGTCCAGGCTGAAGCTGAAGGCCAAATTAGAACAGAAGCCTCTCGTTAGCCAAGAAACCAATCATGCTTTAGTTACACTTCCACTTCAGATTCATCTCTCTGTGTCTTTATGTGTCCTCCAGACACAGGCAGAAGGAAGACGTCTCCTCAGTTTATACTCTTGATATCATTCTTTCTTCCCCCTTCAGACATTTTTATGAATTTGTTGATAAACTGAGAGACAGTTCGGCTCAGTTGTTAACATCAGCGTTTTTGTTTTTTTCCCCCACTTTTGCCCTCTGACAGTTCATGAACAATATACCATACGGCCCAACCGCGATGCTTTTTAACCATAAATGGAGGTGTGGACCGCGGGGCTGCAGATGCAGTGTCCTTTACTTCCCATCATTCCTCTCTGCTCGATTTTCTCTCTTCCCGCTCTCTCATTTTTCTCCTGATGCAGCAGCTCTTCTGTTCTTGTCCTCAGCCAAGGATTTGAGGGCCATCGTTTCTGACAGGAGAACTGTGTCTCAGAGTTTCCATGGTCACAATTCCCACACTGCCGTGATCATTTTTAATATCTCCGGGAACGCTGTCGGCCTCTCCGGTACTGTTCTTAACTGGCTCATCTTTTACCTTACGATCAAGGCTTCTTTGTAGGTTACTTTGGGACTCCACCAGATCAACCATGGGGTTTGATTAGAGGCCCAGATTGTTTTAATCTCTACAGACTTCCTCTTGGGGGTGTCACCAGGAGACAGGGCATCGGCTTTCATCGCTATGCTGACGATACACTACTGTACATCGCTGCGTCTCCTGATGACGCAGGGCCGATTGATGCCCTTTTACATTTTAGATAAAGTCATGGATGGCAGCACATTTCCTTCAGCTCAAATGGGACAATAAAAGGGTTTAGTCATTGGTCCTGAAGAACAGAAACTGTATATTTTTAAACCTGTCAAATCTGTAAAACATGTGATTTCTGACTCTCAGATCAGTTTTATTAAAAAATTAAAAACATAACCATCTTAAGTATAGCCAGAGTCCGCCCATTCCTCTCTCTTGGGTCAGCACAGAGGTGCTGATGTGTGCTCTTATCTCCAGAACATCAGAATAAGTCCTTCCCAAAAGGAGCATTTATAATCTACAATTATTACCAAACTCATCTGCATGTGTGCTGACGCGGACCAGAGGGCGGAAGCACATTACACCAGTGTTAAAACTGCTGCGTTGGCACATCTGGATTGATTTGAAGCTTCTTTTGTTCGGTCTCAGGCCTTCTTACTTGTCTGACCCACTTTATCTCATCAACACTCACAGACCCTGAGGTCCTCTGGCCTTTTAACCTTTCTGTTTCATTTTATGTTTAAACACATTGTTTTACATTCCAGAAAGAATGTAAAACAACGTGAATTAAACATGGAAGAACATTTAATCATTTTCAGGACAGCCTTCAAATGTCTCCAGAAGGCTCAGGGTCTTCAGGAGAAGGTCTTCAGGGGCGAACCTTGTGAGGAAGACAGGGGAATCCAAAGGGCCGCCTCAGCCTTGATGAGAGGCTGGCTTTGATCTTCCTCTGAAGACGCTGTTGTCGTTTCAATAACACACCGATTCTTCCTTCTTTAGGTCCAGGTCAACGCTGTCAGACTCCTCCCACTCACCATCGTCAGACTGCTCCCAGTCACCATCCCCGGACTTCTCCCATTTATCATCCATGGGCTGCTTGCATCCTGTGAACTTGGGCTCTTCCCATCTTCATCAGACCATCAGCTGGTCTTCATCAGCTGGTCTTCATCACCTTGCTGGTCACCGGCTGGTCCACCTCGTTGAGGCAGAATCCTTGAGGCTGCAGCACATTACTGGACCTTCAGGTTTCCGGTCACTCAATCACCTCTCTGTGGTGTTCTTCTCTGTTACTCACTCGCCTCCGTTGTTGTCACAAATGTGACATGGTGATGAAGGGATGATTACCCACCTGGAAGGCAGAGATCCTTTGGACTCCATCCAAATTGAGCAGCAACTTCAGGTCAACAAACTGAAGACAATTCTCGTATTCAGCCAAAGGAGGTGAATTTGTAGACCTGGATTTGGAAACATTATTTTTGTTATTAAATCAGAAAAAGAGACATTCTTACGTCAACCAGCGTCTTTTACTGAGAATCTCTGACGTTCTCTACCTCTGCACTGGTGCCTGCAAAATATGCCTCAGGTGTCTAAAGCGACAAAAATAGTTGTGTTTAGTAACAAAGGTCGTTTCCTGAAAGACCGAGCTGAGTGGTTCTTTGGGATATAAGATGAGATGACAATTCCCAACATATCAATGCTGTGTCTAAAGGGCAGGCCCAGGATTATTTCTGAAGATCTGAAGAGGGAAGATGAGATCAGTGCATGAGAAGTCAGCAGGCGAAACCAGAGAAACCTGAAAAGAATGATGTGCAACAGTAGAGGAGACATGTGGGATAAAGGCACCTGTAGGAAAATGGCTGCATTTTCATCACTGGTTTTTAGCTTCTGTGCCAGGAAAGGCCAGTCCAAAGTCGACCAGTTTCACCTTGAGGTCGCTCTTGCCAATATTTGGTGTCAGTATGCAGGATGCCGACATCAGTGAGGGCATCCGGCTACAGCAAATTGATCAAACCTAAAGTCTTTAGCTTCATGTCCATTTCCATTTAGAGTTACAGAGGCTGCAGGTCTTTAGTAGTAGAGAAAATTAGTTCCATTTGCAATAATTCGTGCCTGTTTTGGGGCTCATGATAACCAGGACGCTCTGTGGGTTCAAACCATTGGCTTAACAATCATGTTAAAGCAGTCTATTCTTACGTTAAGCTTCAGGGTTTATGTGATTACGCCGTACCTTTCTTTCTACCTTTCTCCGCGACAATCGAAGGACACCTGAATTCAGTTGACCTCTGATTAGACATGAAGAGGCGCCTCAGCGAGGCCGACCACCTTACAGACATGACCTCGAAATAAAGATTGATTGACCTCCCCGGTGCCATGACTCCCAAGCAAATTTATGGGCCGACCCCCACCAAACAAGTTGGTTACTTAAAAATACGTGCCAACAAAGTGAGACATAATATAATTAAATAGATTTTAAGTTCAACAATTTTAATTTGAAAGTATTAAATACATCAACTAAACTTTAAAAAAAAACAAAAAAACAAGTGCATGTTAATAAAAGCAACAGGTTAACTGTGTTGGATTTAGTAATGGTGTGCCAAATAATGACTTATGTGGCCAAAAATATTTAGTAAATCCTATTATATTTCAGAAGGAAAGGTGATTTATATTTATTAAGTAAGCTAAAATAGTTGAGATGTACTTATCATATCAATCAAATCACACAATGATGGGCTGAACAGAGTCATAGTTGTTGGAAGTAAAAATTTGAAATGAAATCAATTACTAACTACATCATTTTTTCCTGGCATTGTACTAATGAATAACTTATCTGGTCACCTTGGAAGTGCAAACAACGGAGTGTGCACTGCTGAAGAGGTACAGTACTACGGTACCACCCTCCAGCTGTCCACCCCCTCCCACCACTGCAAGGTTCCCCTAGACACTAGAAGAGCAAAGCTATTTACTGTACTGTACTGATAGTGTAAACAGGAATGAACTTACAGTGTTTTATGCGACACTGTAAGTTCATTCCTGGAGCTTGAAGTCTTTCCCAGTAGCTGGGTCAACTCTGCTCTCCTTTGCCTATTTAAGAAGTTACCTTCAAAATGTCTATATTCACAAAGCAGCTCTTTGGCCAGCATTGCTTGATTAGCATTTAGGGAGAAGTTATAATGACTTAAAAATAAGACTTATAAAAATAACACTTATAAAATATTATTAGGTAAAGCATTTTTAGAAAAACGATTAAATGAAGTACTAACATGTTTTAAATTCTGCCAGTTGGTGAAATCAAATTGAGATAGTAAGCATTTAATAGCACTTCCTATTTCTGCACTTAAAGCATTTAAAATTCCTTAATGAAAAATAAAAACTTTTAAACTGTTTGCCAATAACTACTGGGAGACATACAGTAATGGCTATTTTATAATTCGATTTTCACAAAACATACCAAGCATCTTTATCTTGTTTATCTTTTAACATATACTTCAACTTCATACTTTTTTAAGAGTTGATCTGTAGGTTCCCCAAGGTGCATCATCAAACATTGAATGACAGCATCTCTGGTCATGTTGATATTGGGATTGATTGGAGTTTGAAGTGAAAAGTTTAAACACCGGGTGGTTTATATAACTGTTAAGAAGCTCCTATCAAGGAGCTTGTTAACAGTCTCTGGGACCAGTATCATAAAACAAATTCTGAAGGAATTATTTCATACTAAATTAAAGATTAACTTTTATTTTATAGTCATTATAGAATGGTATTACCTTGTACTTGTTAAAATCACATTAAATTGTACCAGTGAGATGCAGAATGTCTTCAACTCATTCATACTTATAGCTTCATTATGACTTACAGTGTAGTAAAGTTGACATGTTTGGTGATTAACAGTACTGCAAAACAAGGTTTAATTGCTATAGACACTTGAATTGTTTGTTAACTAAGAACAATTAAAGAGGTCTTAGAGGTTGCGGTTTTTACAGTGTAGTAAATGGGTGATCAAGAAAGCAATGACTTATACTTAAAGCTTTAAGTTCTTTATTACAAATGAACACATCCTTTATTGTGCAACATTGTAAAGCTTACATGTATCCCTATGTAATGAGGAAAAGTGCCGTATGCACACGTTATTGAACAATTATCCATCCATCGCCTTCTTCTACTTAGTCCTCCACAAAGGGTCATGGGGGGACTGGAGCCTGTCCCAGCTGACATTGTGTGAAGGTGGGGTCCACCCTGGACTGGTCCCAGTCAGTCACAGGGCTGATGCATAGAGACAGACAGCCATTCACACTCACACTCAAACCTATGGACAATTCCATGTCTCTAATCCACCTGATCCCCAGTAGTCTATGTCTTTGGACTGTGGGAGGAACCCGAAGGTGGAGCAAAGAGGCCAACACAAAGATCACTATCCCATGCCCATCACTCTTCCCTCCCTACAATCAGCACATGGGAGGCATTGATCTGACATGCTGGTACACATGTATAAGACCCTGGTGACATCCAGGCGATGATACCTTCCCCTTTTTGAATACATCCTTAACCTATCCATTTCTCATTGTTCTGTCACAACTAACCCCCTGACCCTGACCTGGACCCTGACCTAAACCCAACTCTAAGACCAGGTCTTGATCCTCAAACACCTTTGAGATATTTTGCTTGATATATTTTGTGGATGTCTGTGTCATCAGGATGAGAATGAGGACCAGGACCAGGATGAGGACCAGTACCAGTACCAGGACCAGGGTCAGGACCAGGACCAGGACCTTGACCAGGGCAGGGGCCAGGGGTAGGACCATTGCCAGGGCAGTTTTCAGTGCTACTGAGAGATGCACATAATATAATCTCCAGCCCGTCACCCTACACCTAACTGTCCCAACTAACCCGATGACCCTGACCTGGACCCTGACCTAAACCTAACTCTAAAACCAGGTCTTGACCCTCAAATAACTTTACCCAGCATAATTTGTGGATGTATGTGTCATTAGGACGAGGATGACCGCCAGGACCAGGATGAGGACCAGGACCAGGGCCAGGACCGGGAACAGCTCCAGTAGGGTTCACCAATGATCAGGCAATGGCGGCTGATGCCAGCTTCCCCTCCCTTCTCATCCTCCGTGATCTGCTTGCAGCCTTTGACACCATCAACCACAACATCCTCCTTCACCATCGACACCACACCATCTGACTTTCAGTCTGTCTTCAACTGGTTCCACTGCTACGTCTCTGAAAGAACATAGTACATCTCCCTGGGAAGTGCATCCTCCCAAACCCACTCTTTCACCTGCGGTGTCCCTCAGGGTTCTGTTCTCGGTCCAATCCTCTTCACCTTCTATACTGAATACACTCCCTGATCACCTGAGAGCACCACGGAGTGTGGAGGCCTTTAAGAAAGGACCAAGAACCCTTCTTTTCAACAAAACCTTTGCCCTGTAGATAGCCCCCCTCCTTTTGTCTATTTTTGTTGTTTTTACTGCTTTTACTGGAGCACTTTATTTGTTGAAATGTAAAGTACACTACAAATAAAATGTATCATTATAATTATCCATCCATCCATCTGTCATTTTCTACCTCTTACTCCTCCACAGGGGGTCGTGGGGGGACTGGAGCCTGTCCCAGCTGACATTAGGTGAAGGCAGGGTCCACCCTGGACTGGTCCCAGTCCATCACAGGGCTGATGAATAGACAGACAACCATTCACACTCACACCTATGGACAACGTAGTGTCTCCAAGTCACCTGATCCCCAGATGTTCATGTCTGTGGACTGTGAGAGGAAGCCAGAGTACCTGGAGAGAACCCACACAGGCTCAGGAGAACATGGAGACTACACACAGGGAGAACATGGAGACTACACACAGGGAGAACATGGAGACTACACACAGGGAGAACATGGAGACTACACACATGGAGAACATGGAGACTACACACAGGCTCAGGAGAACATGGAGACTACACACAGGCTCAGGAGAACATGGAGACTACACACAGGCTCAGGAGAACATGGAGACTACACACAGGGAGAACATGGAGACTACACACAGGCTCAGGAGAACATGGAGACTACACACAGGCTCAGGAGAACATGGAGACTACACACAGGGAGAACATGGAGACTACACACAGGGAGAACATGGAGACTCCACACAGGGAGAACATGGAGACTACACACAGGGAGAACATGGAGACTACACACAGGGAGAACATGGAGACTACACACAGGCTCAGGAGAACATGGAGACTACACACAGGCTCAGGAGAACATGGAGACTACACACAGGGAGAACATGGAGACTCCACACAGCTCAGGGAGAACATGGAGACTCCACACAGGGAGAACATGGAGACTACACACAGGGAGAACATGGAGACTACACACAGGGAGAACATGGAGACTACACACAGGGAGAACATGGAGACTCCACAAAGGGAGAACATGGAGACTACACACAGGGAGAACATGGAGACTCCACAAAGGGAGAACATGGAGACTACACACAGGGAGAACATGGAGGCCTTCTTGCTGTGAGGCGACAGTGCTAATAAATTTACAACTAATTGTAACTTAAGTGCATAACTGCTCAGCCACTGCTGTCGTAGTCCACTACAATCATGACATACCCGGTGCAAGACACACCATAAACAGTGTTGACAAGCATTATGTAAAGGCATACACTCATTGGCAGCATGAAGGTCAAACATACCCTGTACAGCAATGTCATGAACCACCATTTAATCAGATTAACAGCCAGTAGCAATAAACGCACAAAAACATAGTCTAATTAAGCAATGTATGTCACAACTACTGAAACTATCACGGTTTAGTCAGTATGAAAGTAGTTGAATCACTGATTTATGCTAAAATAGTTGGAGACCTGACCAATGGATCCTCCTCAGTAAAGGTTCCTTACATTCATCCCCCCCCTTCATCTTCATGGTCAGGTCCTTTTCAAAACCCAGTTGGATGAGATGGGCTTTGCAGGAGTGCAGCATACTTCGGCTATGATCACTAAACACATTTGGAAAAAAGAGTTCTCACATGTGGCATTTGTGTTGGTTTGTGTGCATCTTCTTTGTTGTGGTTCACGGGTCTCCATTGGGTGTGTGCACTGATCCCACAACGCACGGAACTCCTTTTCATTTTGGAAACCCTCAACACACCTTGTGGCAGTGTTTACTTTGGACAGCTGTGTGGAGATGTCTTTTGACGGTAGCCGTTGCTTCAAGAAGCCCCAGGATCTTCTTCATCAGCAGTCACATACATTTGAAACTGGGCTTTGAAATTGTACGCAGCAGTCCAACCGCCTCCACTCTTACATCGCCTGGGAATGTCCTTGTCTCCTTCTGCTGTCAACTGTGAAATGTCATTATGTCATTTGATGATCACTTGTACTCTGGACAAATGCTGCTCCAGCACTGGTCACGAAGACGTTTATTGTTTCCCCTTTGTAATGAACAGTAACCGTGGGTTTTCATATGAACTTGTACAACATCTTACACACAGAGAAGAAATCTGTGATGGGCTGTTCTGCGGACATTGCCTCCACCACTACCAAAGCTGATGATTGAAGCAATGTACGTAGGGTATCTCCCTATTCATTCAGGAGGTTCTGGACTCCATCATGTTTACTGGACATCAGAGACTGTAAGGCCCCCTCCACTTCCCATGTCCCACGGCCTCCTCCAGGGGGCACCCGTTCCGTCCTGGCCTTGCCGGGGCCATGCACCTGGTCCTAATTGGCCAATCAGGGCCCTATTTAGGGGCGCAGTCAGCGGAGGTCGGCGTGGGATCGTTACGTCTCCAGAGTGGATTCTCCGAGCCTGACTGTCGTCCCTCCGCACCTTCTCTCGTGTTTGACTCTCCCTGTGCTCGTCTCCTTACAGGTGACCTCGCCCCGTGTTCTGGGTGTTTCCGTCCCGGTCCCTCCATGGCGCGCCGTCGTTCGTATACCTCCGTTGGAGCGTTTTCTGTTTATTCCCCCTCCGTTGGAGCGCCTTTTGTTTGCCGCCTTAGTTTGTTCTATTTTCCCCTGGTTTTTTGTGAGCATTAAAGCCCGCCTGTGCCCACTCCCGTCTCTATAGCCTGTGTGTGCTCCGCTCTTGGGTTCCGCCGGTTCTGCCCCGCCTGACAGAGAGACCACTACATTTGGCTCAGTGTCTTGTCTATTCTCAATCCAGCCTTAGTTTGTTCGGAGACGATAATTTGTGTTGGTTTTGGCATCCCCTTCTTCTCCACTTGCTAATGTCAAAAGCCCTTCTCAAGAAACTGGACAACAAATTATATATTTTCCCAGCCAGTGGGAGCTCTTGGGAGTTCTTCTTGCTTCCAGTCACAGAAACTTGTAATAGTGAAAGTAACTTCACTATGGCTAGTTTTACATTTTCTGCAAACAAAAAGTGGAATCTGCTTCTACAGAATATTCAAGCCACGGTCTGTTGTGGTACTACCCATTAGAAAAACTGTTCTTCTTTCCAGAAAACAGTGTCACTGGAAACTTTGGGTGCATTCAATCCGAGATCCTCCGGTGCCCTTTGAGGAGGTGCTACTGAATGTGATGTCCATTTTGGAAGTACAGAGGAGGTGGAGGCTGTTGCAAAAGTGTGTTGTGGCAGAGAGGATGGCAGAGCAGGGTCACAGCCCGTTAGTGAGGACTCGGAGGAGCCCTATGATGGAGAGTTCATTTGCAGGTATGCAAATCTACTGGTGGTGTCCAGATTATCTGATTCTTTGGTGGCTGTAGCAAGTGCAGTATTGTTTTCTACAGCAGTCAATGAGTCATGATTCAATTTTAACCACTGTCTTATATCCATTGTAATTGTAACACCACTGAAGGCTAAGTAGACTACAGTACTTTTGACATACATACAACACAAAACAATATAATTTGCCTTTGACGTAGGCCTTTTTTTTGCATAATGTGAAGTTGTGTAAAATACATTTAGATTTAAAAAATCTTTATTAGGTTTATTAATGGCATGCTATCTGACAATATGCTTATCTTTAGGCTTTATTCAAATCCATGAACTAATCTTAAATGATCCAGAGCTATTTTTTTTTTGATGGAGGATAAAGATGTTGTGGTTATGATTACCCAAGATGCATTGTGCATCAGCAATGGGGATATAAGTAATAATGATGGGTGAATTAGCCTACTTTTATCTTTTGCTGTAGTTCAGCCTTGATGCTGTTTCTAAACAGCCCACTGTGCACCACTGAAAACATTCGCACACAGATATTACAATCATCTTTGTATTCATCCGCATTGATGCTGTCCAGCCAAGGATGTCCCTCTTCTCACTTCTGTCTGTATTTTAGCAAGCACTTTCTCTTTTGAGGCCGTAGTGGGATCCCAGGTAGAGAAGACATTATTCAAAGGCTTTTAAAAGATTAGGCTAGTAGAGCATACATCAGAGGGTGCTGGCAAAGAGAGCAAAGAGAGTCGCAAGGACCTTCGACCTTCATTAGACCTTCAATGATCTCAACAAGAACCTTGAAAGTTTCCACATCCGCTACCTTCAGAAGATACTCTGTCTATCTTGGGAAGATATGGTCCCACAAATGTACATCCTGAAGGTCACACCATCCGTATGGCTGACTACCACCTACCACGCCAAGTCCTCTATGGCCAATTGTACAACACCAAAAGTGCAAAAGAGGCGCTAAGGACTTCACAAAAGACCTCCTGAAGCCCACTGCCATCAATCCAATGCAGCTTGAAAGTCTGGCACTGGATCATTGGGGTTGAAGGCCACCAGTGCCAGAGCAACCTCACATATGTGCAGCATCAACCAGCCACGAAGGTCTGAGAGACGTACCCAGCGACCCCTGAGGACAGCCAGCATTCCGCCAACATCTGGGCTCCCTTGCTCCACCTGTGGAAGGTTGTGGAGCTCATGGATTGGCCTTCACAACCCTACCAAACCCCCACCCCCAAACGGAGCAGGCGTCATCATTGGACGCGATGGACAGTTGAGAGTGAGAGATAGTGTGTGTGTTGTGTGTGTGTGTCTCTGTGTGTGTGGTGTGTGTATTGGTGTGTGTATGTGTGTGTGCTGACACTTAGACTTAGACACTTAGACAACTTTCATTGCTTTCATGCTCCTGATTGCTACTTGCTAAAATGAAGAAAAAAAATATTAATAATTATATTAAAAAAAAAAAATCTGGAACATGTTTAAGAACAGAAAAATAAAATCCATCTTCTTACTCAAAAACATGGCCACATCCTTAAAGTTCTCTATGTTCTCATGCAGCCGTACTGATGTGTCATGGTTAGGAAAGGTGCAGGGCCACTGATGAGCCCCAGAAACGGTTGTGAAGCTCCTCTCATGTGGAACAGACTCGTCCTGGCAGGCAGACACACTCCCCACATTTACCAGCGGGCCCAAAACTCTCACACATTTCTCATCAATGGATTTTCAACCCCCAATCCCCACCCAACTTGTTATTTCCCCCCTTTCTTTTCAAAGTGAATAACAATAATAACACAGTAACATGGGGACTGGGAGTGTAATCAAAATGAGATTTTAACCAATAGTGAACTGTAATATAGTACAAGTACTTGTATGCTTTATGCAACAAACATAATCCACCCTAAAAACATGTTCCTCATTTCCATATTCTTCTCAATTTCTTTTTTCAACGGCACTCTCCGAAGTTTTATCACCAGACTGCCAGATGTGCTGAAGTTTCAAGCAGATATTTATGAAAACCACTTTGCTGAATGAAGTTAACAAAGATATCAGAATTTTTCTATCATCTCAGTGTCAACAGATCTTTACCTCTCAGTGAGGAGGAAACTTTAAGATTTAGATTAAGATCTACTTTATTCATCCCTGTAGGGAAATTGAATTGCAGTAGCAGCATATACAAAGTATAGAAACAGAATAAGTAAATAGTAAATAAGATTTGAACAGTATAAGCATATATACAGCATATATTATATATAAGCATATATACAGCATATATTATAAGCATATATATATAATATAGACATAATATAATATATACATATTATAAGCATTCTAAGTTTATATATACATAACACAATATCAAATCAAATTAATCTTTTACAATCAAAATAGTTTCAAGGCCTTTCCAGGATCCCAGGGCCTAACCCCAGACAAGCAACAGTGGCAAGAAGAAACTCCCCTTTAACAGGAAGAAACCTTGAGCAGGACCAGGCTCATGTAGGGGGACCCTCCTGATGATGGACAGATGGGTAGAGAGAGAGGAGGAGAGGCAGGGCAGTAGAGGATAGAGTAGGTAGAGGAGAGAACAGGTAGAGGATAGAACAGGTAGAGGATAGAACAGGTAGAGGATAGAACAGGTAGAGGATAGAACAGGTAGAGGATAGAATAGGTAGAGGATAGAGTAGGTAGGAGAGGAGAAGAGGGGAGAGGAGAGGATGTGAGAGAAGAAGAGAGGAGGGGAGTGAAGAAGAGAAAGGGAGAAAGGAGGGGAGAGGAGGGGAGAGGAGAGGCACAGAGCATAGAACTACACATAGAAATACATTTTATTAAATAATCAGCTGGTTGAGTGGGTCAGCGGGGTCGGAGGTCGTTATGCAGCTCTGAAGGCAGTGATTACCTGTAAATGAATACAGAAGGGGGTGCAGGACAACTACACATGAAATAGCATCACTAGTCCACTACTACTGATGAAGAGGAGGAGAGGAGAGGAGGTGAGAGGAGAGGAGAGGAGAGGAGAGGAGAGGAGAGGAGAGGAGACCGACTAGTATCTTAACCTAGTGATTAGACGACCCCTAAGTATGATCATTAGTCTGTCTATGATAGTAACTGAACTACAAGGTTAGTCACAATAAGCTTTATCAAAGAGGTAGGTTTAAAGTCTGGTCTTAAAAGTAGAGATAAGGTATGGGCTGATAAGGTATCACTAGCTCCTCCAGGGAGGATGAAGCTAGGCCTCTGAGGACCTTGTAGGTCAAGAGGAGGGTTTTAAAAATGATTCTGAATTTAACGGGCAGCCAATGAAGAGACGCCAGTACAGGAGTTATGTGATCTCTTTTGCCAATACCTGTCAGAACTCTGGCTGATGAACTCTCCACTTGGGTAACAGCGTACCTTCTTGGTAGGGATGGAGTTCTCAGTACAAAACTTGATGTAGTCAGAAACACAGTCTGTCAGTCCATCCAGGTCCTCACCATGTGGTTCACAGAGAGCAGACAAGTTGGTGGTCTCCATCCCGCAGACCATCTGACCAATTCCTAACAGTCCTCACAGTGACTGGTTGCTGCTGAACCACAGGTGTGTATGATGGGGAGAGCAGCACGAGATTATGGTCAGACTTGCCTCATGGAGGGAGTGCAGTGGAAGTGTATGCATTGGTGGCATTAGCATACAGTAAATCCAAAGTCTTACTGCCTCTTGTACTGCACTGGACATATTGAGGGGATGTGGGGAGAGTGGACTTAAGGGAGGCATGATTGAAGTCACCTGTGATGAGAAGAAAGGCTCTGGGATGTTTAGCCTGCAGGTCGGCCGTGACAGAGTGAATGATGTCACAGGCCGTGTTTGCGTTACCGATCAGAGTAATATAAACAGTGATGGCGATGACGGAGTCCGATAGCAATAAGTTCCAAATCTGGACTGTCACCTCCTGTTGCTAACGAACACAGCAAGCCCCCAACAATTTACCAACAATCCTGGACAATCAGGGTCAAAAGAAGGTTCCACTGAGATTTGAATTCAGATCACTGGATTCAGAGTCCAGAGTGCTAACCATTACACCATGGAACCTCCACTAGAGGTTAAACGACCTCATTAGTAGAAAATGCTGTCTGTATTAGGGATCCAATAAGAGGAAGATAAATATTCAGCCCAACAGCTGTTAGAGAGTCCACATGATGTTGGCTGTAGAACGACCCAGAGGCTCTTATGAGATCTTTCCTTTGAACTTGTTGACAGTGATGTTCCACAGGGCTCCCTCCTCCTCATTTACTCTTCACTTCTCTGAGATAAAGAAACATTACCAACAATCCTGGTGGCTGAAATATAACCTGATATGAACACCTGATGGTTGGATGAAGAATAAAGAAGGTTCCACTGAGATTTGAACTCAGATCACTGGATTCAGAGTCCAGAGTGCTAACCATTACACCATGGAACCTCTGGTAGATGACAGACGACCTCATTGGTAGAAAAGGCTGTCTGTATTGTCAGTGGGTACTTTCACTTTTTGTGTGACAGGAAGAGAGAGAGAGAGAGAGAGCAAGTAAGCAAGTGAGAGAGACCCAGATCCTCTTGTCCTCATAGTTATTTCAGAGTTTGTCACGTTGTATTGAGTCCTGTGATGACCTGCCCTCTCATCAAGGGTGTACTCTTCCTCTCACCTGTAGATCAACTTTCATTGTCTCATACTTTTCTTGTTGTATTGAGTCACAGCTCTCACTTGTTGACAGTGGTGTTCCACAGGGCTCCCTCCTCCTCATTTACTCTTCACCTCTCTGAGATAAAGAAACACTACCAACAGTCCTGGTGGCTGAAATATAACCTGATATGAACACCTGATGGTTGGATGAAGAATAAAGAAGGTTCCACTGAGATTTGAACTCAGATCGCTGGAGTCAGAGTCCAGAGTGCTAACCATTACACCATGGAACCTCTGGTAGATGACAGACGACCTCATTGGTAGAAAAGGCTGTCTGTATTGTCAGTGGGTACTTTCACTTTTTGTGTGACAGGAAGAGAGAGAGAGAGAGAGCAAGTAAGCAAGTGAGAGAGACCCAGATCCTCTTGTCCTCACAGTTATTTCAGAGTTTGACACGTTGTATTGAGTCCTGTGATGACCTGGCCTCTCATCAAGGGTGTACTCTTCCTCTCACCTGTAGATCAACTTTCATTGTCTCATACTTTTCTTGTTGTATTGAGTCACAGCTCTCACTTGTTGACAGTGGTGTTCCACAGGGCTCCCTCCTCCTCATTTACTCTTCACCTCTCTGAGATAAAGAAACACTACCAACAGTCCTGGTGGCTGAAATATAACCTGATATGAAAACCTGATGGTTGGATGAAGAATAAAGAAGGTTCCACTGAGATTTGAACTCAGATCACTGGATTCAAAGTCCAGAGTGCTAACCATTACACCATGGAACCTCAACTACAGGGCAGACGACCTCGTTGGTAGAAAAGGCTGTCTGTATACTGGATACTTTCACTTTTTGTTTGAACTCTCAGCAGTTGAAGTATAAAATCATGACATTTGGGTTAGGGTTGGGGGTTTTGTCTTGATCTCGCTTATCAGCTGGAAGATCTTGACGACAGACGGATGAAGTTATATGAAGAAGATATTTTGGACAATCAGGGTCAAAAGAAGGTTCCACTGAGATTTGAACTCAGATTGCTGGAGTCAGAGTCCTAACCATTACACCATGGAACCTCAACTAGAGGGTAAACGACCTCATTAGTAGAAAATGTTGTCTGTATTAGGGATCCAATAATAATGATCCAATAATAAAGATAAATATTCAGCCCAACAGCTGTTAGAGAGTCCACATGACGTTGGCTGTAGAACGGCCCAGAGGCTCTTATGAGATCTTTCTTTTGAACTTGTTGACCGTGGTGTTCCACAGGGCTCCCTCCTCCTCATTTACTCTTCACCTCTCTGAGATAAAGAAACACTACCAACAATCCTGATGGCTGAAATATAATCTGATATGAACACCTGATGGTTGGAAGAAGAATAAAGAAGGTTCCACTGAGATTTGAACTCAGATCACTGGATTCAGAGTCCAGAGTGCTAACCATTACACCATGGAACCTCTGGTAGATCGTAGACCCGATCACTTAGAAAAGTTCCTTTTTTTGGTATTTTTTTTTTTTTAGGAAGAGAGAGAGAGAGAAAAAAAAAGGGAGAAGATCCTTGTCAGTTTTCAGAGTTTGTCACGTTGTATTGAGTCCTGTGATGACCTGGCCCTTCTCAAAGGGGAATTTTTCCTCTCACCTGTAGATCACTTCTTGTCCTACTTTCTTGTTGTATTGAGTCACAGCCCCCTCTTTTTCACAGTGGTTTTCCCCCCCCCCCCCCCCCCCCCCCCTCCCCCCCCCCCCTAAAAAAAAAAAAAAACTCCACAGCCTGTTGGCTGAAATATAACCTGATATGAACACCTGATGGTTGGTGAAGAAGAAGAAGGTTCCACGTCGCCAGCCGGGGCTGATCACTCGTAGTAAAGCTTGCCTTTATTGTCAGTGGGTACTTTCACTTTTTGTTTGACAGGAAGAGAGAGAGAGAGCAAGTAAGCAAGTGAGAGAGACCCAGATCCTCTTGTCCTCACAGTTATTTCAGAGTTTGTCACGTTGTATTGAGTCCTGTGATGACCTGGCCTCTCATCAAGGGTGTACTCTTCCTCTCACCTGTAGATCAACTTTCTTTGTCACATACTTTTCTTGTTGTATTGAGTCACAGCTCTCACTTGTTGACAGTGGTGTTCCACAGGGCTCCCTCCTCCTCATTTACTCTTCACCTCTCTGAGATAAAGAAACACTACCAACAGTCCTGTTGGCTGAAATATAACCTGATATGAACACCTGATGGTTGGATGAAGAAGAAAGAAGGTTCCACTGAGATTTGAACTCAGATCACTGGATTCAGAGTCCAGAGTGCTAACCATTACACCATGGAACCTCAACTACAGGGTACACGACCTCATTGGTAGAAAAGGCTGTCTGTATTGTCAGTGGGTACTTTCACGTTTTGTGTGACAGGAAGAGAGAGAGAGAGAGAGCAAGTAAGCAAGTGAGAGAGACCCAGATCCTCTTGTCCTCACAGTTATTTCAGAGTTTGACACGTTGTATTGAGTCCTGTGATGACCTGGCCTCTCATCAAGGGGGTACTCTTCCTCTCATCTGTAGAGCAACTTTCATTGTCTCATACTTTGTCTCATACTGGAACCTGCTCTACAAGGTACACCAGTTCATCAGAAATGTTTGCATGTTTCCTGGCTGAGGTAGTGCTCATACTGAACTCTGAGTAGACTTGACATGAGAGTGCTGAACATTCCACCATGGAAGTGTTAAAACCATGTATGTGTTGTTGTGTGTGGAGGTTTTCATCTGTAACGGTTTAACAGTCACAATTGGACTCATTTGAACATTGCAGAGAAACCCAAGTGGAAGTGAAAGTGTGTGTGTGTGTGTGTGTGTGTGTGTGTGTGTGTGTGTGTGTGTGTGTGTGAGTACTGCCTTCATGTTGTGTGATGATTGCCAAATGCATATGATGCAATTGATTAAACAGACGAGGTGAAAACAGTTTTTCAAGCACACATAATGTGCCAACCGTCCTTTTCCAATGGTCCACCTCTGTGGGACTTTGGGGCCACCCTGAAATGTTGATTTGACCCCAAGCACCAGGTAGACAACTGGAGGATCTCATGCCTGTGGACTGATCATGCTAACCCTAACCCCAGTGAATAAGGTGGTGTCATCTGCAAACTGGGATGTTGTTGGAAGGTTGGACAGGTGTGTAATCCCCCAACGACCACGCCCTGGATGATGGTGTTGAATGCTGAACTAAAGTAACAAAGAGCATTTGGATATAATTCATTTAAGCTGTTTGTTTACATGAGAATGCCTGAAAACAGAACATGAGAGATACAAATATGGGCTCCAGAGCAGAGTGATCCAGATACAATCTGGATACGCTACGACACATGTTGTAATGTAAATGTTAACAAGGTGTTTTCAGTGAAGATGGGCACTACAGCTGCCGGTTAGTGTTTAGTCTGTGTTATGTGGAAAGTCCTTTCCATCACATGTGACCCATTTTTGGGATAAAGATCCACATCCATATCATATATTTCAGCATATATAGCTTGGCAGCGGAGACTTTCCCATCAGACTGTGGTCATGCCCGATGTCTCCTTGATGAAGAACAGAAGAAAAAAAAACAATGAGCTCAAACTGTAAAAGTTAACATGTGGGTGTGGGATTTTAATGATTTCTGACTTCCATAAAGGCCATTTAAAAGATCTGATTGTCTTTCAACTCTAAACTCATTAAAATGCTTTATTATTTTATTTAAAAAGTCATCATCCTAGATTAAGTTTGAAAATATAATAGTAATTACTGTTATACTTGAGCAGATACAATTAATGGATGTGTACCTTTTGCTGTGATTCAGGGAGATTCGGATTTGATTCCAGGATGTAAAATGTAATATAAAAAATTTAAAATGAGTTGAAAGATAGAGTAAGTGTAAAAACTATTTCTATGGGGCAAATTAGATAATTCCTCCTGGTCAAAAGTGTTTTACTCCATTTTTGAGGAGGACATGGTTTATATTTAAAACAGTAATATAAGATTAACTCCATTAAAAAAATAAGACTCTATTGAAATTGAAAAAGCAAGTAAGGAAATTAAAGATATATGAGCAGATTAAATCTAATTTTGGATATATATATATATATATTCCTGAGGATAACACACATGGGAATGTGTGAGTTAGATGGAATCTCATTCGTGGAGTGGAATCTCATTTCCTTTTGTATTGTATGATGTACAATGATTTGAGAAAGATTTTAATTCATGAAACCTTGAGGACCAACCCTGAAAGGTTCTGGTGCTCTGATGAGCAAACATTAGAATGGTTATTTAATTTTAGTGTATTTGGAACAGCTCATTTTATTTCCAAAGCTTGGAAAAGAAGAGAAGAAAATGTGTTTAATTTCCGATGATTTCTTTTGAAATTTGGAAGTGTTCTCCTTTGGCGTTGAACATCAAGGGCAATGTGGTTGTGTGAACCGTATCTTTATTTTCTTGATGTGCTGGTCCTGGGCTGTTTCCTGTGTCCTATGAGCCCGTGTGGGTTGAGCATATGGTGTGTGGATGACCCAGCAGTAGAATTTAATTTTATCAAATATCTGCTCTTATATCAAGTATTCCTTGACAGCGTGTGTCAATATTATTAATAATTTAAATATATTTGCAAAGCTGAGAAGTCTGGAGGTTTTGCCTGAAGAATGTCAGCACCAGCTGAGTTTTCATTTGCAACATCAGAAGAAAAGTGTGCACGCTTCCATACAGGGTCTTTATTTATTCAATGGACAGTGAGACACAGATCGACATCCCCATGCAGGTAAGAAAACGCCTCTTAGTGAACCAGCCTGTCCCGGGTGGAAGGCTCCAGACCGAGGGCCCCTCAGGTCGGACACATGCAGCTGTTACCTGGGAACCGTCCAGGAGAGCAGGAGGGAAGAGGCTAGTATAAAAACATACGTTAGCACAAACAGCAGCTACGCTCGGTGATAAACGGAGGACAAAAAGCGTGCCTCTGTAGCTTTTTCTGTTCTGACACAGCAGTTACATTGTACATAACTCTACTAATAAGAGGGTGAAGTTCACAGACACGTCACATGGTTAACAGGCGTTTTGTACCCCCCCATCCCCCGCCACTACCCGTGCACTTTCAGCAGGTATGAATTTGTTTACATGCAAATGTCACACCCTCGCCCCCAGCTACTGCCCCCCCCCCGCTCACTACGACTTCTCGTCGCGCTTCTTCTTCTGGAACTTCCTGAACTGTGACTGAATGGTGACGGCGGCCTTCTCGGTCTCGGGGTCCTCCATGTCGATGTCAAAGTCCTCGGGGACGTTCGACTTGGACACATCTGGAAGGGAGAACAGGAATCATGGGTGTGACGGCAGGACGAATGTCCACGAGGGTGATTAGTGTTCAGAAGCAAAGAAGGGTCATCTCTGATGCCCTCTGGTGGTAGGATGCAGCATCGGCCTTCTCCTCAAATTAATTTTGTTTACTTTCCTTCTGTTTTATTTCTATTTAGTAGAAATATTATGATGGTTATATTGCTGAAAATGTGTCAGATCATTAGAATGCTGCATCTTTCATGGTATCGCCAGCGGAAAATTAATTCTAAAAAGAGAAATGGAGGTTTAAAGGCAGAATAGTTCTTCACTTCAGAGCAAACCCTGCCTGAATGATGCAGCACGTGTATCTGTTATATAGGGCACGCTTCATTACAACAGCAGAGCCGTGGCCATTTGTGGGAGCCAGAGCTGTTGTGTGGTCAGGTCAAGGGCCAAAGCATGAATTGATCTAATTCTTAAATCCCCTCTGGAGCGACGCTGACCAGGACGGCTGTAATCCCAGGGAAAACTAATGCAAGCTGGTTTCAGCCAGCACCAGAAAGACCGGCTCTTTTATATCTCCTCAATCATGAGGGAATTCATCTAAAATTCCATTTAGTCTCGAAACTCCTCCGCTGACGGGGCCTTCATTCTCTCGTTGAACTGAGGGTTAACGTCAGATCAGCGTAGGAAAAGGAGGAGCGTAAAAGGTTAAATCCATTAAAACGTGGTTGATTCTCCACATAAAGGCGCAGCAGCTCACTCTTCTTGGTCGACACCACCGTGACGTTTATCGGCAGATTAGAGCTAAACTAGTGTAAGCTCCATGTTTGACGTGGATCAGCAGATGAGGAGGGAGCTTCATGAAGCTACTGTGCAGCTAATCCCTCAGAACAACCTCAGCAGTTCTCCTCCGCTCCAGGAGGAAACACAACTCTGGCACCAAAGTCGGAGCTGTGTTGGTCCATGTGGACTTCCGCACATCTCCGACCGGTGCCGGGTCGACTGAGACTCCTTGATCGGCTTTGTTCTCTGTCGATTGGCTTTGTTGTCTCGTCTTTGTTGTCTTTGTTGTCTTTGTTGTTTTCTCTTGGAGGGAGGGTGAACCGCGGAGGCAAACGTGCTTTTGGACGATGTCGAGTGTAAATGAACTCACTTCTGATATTCAGAAGGAGCAGGGGTCGTGTGCGTGACTCCCACCCTGACATGCTGCCCCAGCTGCTCCTGGACCGGGTCCTCCATGTTTGGCGCTGGGCCCGGACCTCAGATGGTGTCCTGGCAATAGCGAGCTCCATTTTGTGTTCACATCAGGGCTTTTGGGGAGATAACGCCAATTTCAAGCCCTTTTTTAGTGATTTTACATAACCGCTGTTTTGATTTAATTGGGTTTGCGCGGTTCTGATGTCTGTTCTGGATCAAACAAGTTAAAGGTCTCGTGGATCTGAACAGCATTTCCAGTTTCAGAGAAGTGGCCCAAGTCCATCCAACCGCCCCCCGACATGAGAGCTCTAACAGACGGGCTTCAGTACACAGACGTGACATTGATGGATGATCCCCTCTGTTTGAGGGTTCTTCTCCTCCGTTCTCCTCCAGAGGACAGATTATCACACGTATTACCTCTGATGGCGCTTTCATTGCTCCTGTCAGCGCCTAATTGGGATGCAGCATCTGCTGTCAGACTCCCATTTGGAATCAACTTTTCATCCAGGAAGGGAAAAATGTATTTGTGTGTTTGCAGAAGCAGCAGGCTGCTCTGAGCAGCAGAGTCTCTGCAGATTTCTTTATTAAGATGTGGTTCTTTCATCTAGAAAACAACGTGGATGGAGCAAAAAAAATCACAAATTAAGGAAGCTCTGTTAGAGCAACAGTGACGGTGATGTTTACTCCAACTTGTAATCAACAACCCATAAAGGACCCCAGACAATCAACCGTCTTTCTCCAAAATCCACTTCTCTAAAATAAAGTAACCGTGGATGTGTTTCCACACAGCTCAGCATCAGCATTTACAGGGGAAGTCTTTTCCCCATTCTGAGTAGATTTCAGTTATTAGCAGCTACAGCTGACAGCTCATTTCAGACTCTACAGCTCCCTGATTGCACTTGAACATTTCTACTGATTTTCTAAATGCAACAATCACACAGAAAATAAGCGAATCCAGACAGGACTTGGAAATGAACTCCTTGACAAGTTGAAAGCTCTTTATAGATCACCCTAAAACTAGGAAAGCATTCATTACCTTCACATTGGTGCTGCTGATCTACAACTTCGTGATTTTCTAACCTATTTCTTCTTTTTTGTTCGCCCACTAAGAAGTGAATTTATGAGAGAGGAGCCTGAGCTGCCATCAGACTTGGACTGAAATGTTATCAGATTCTGCCATGGAACATTTTGGTCCACCAATTGGAAAAGTTTTCAAGTGGATTTAAAGCGCTCTGCATAATCCCAGGGCACCATCGAGTGGTAGCGAGTCAACGTAGAAAACAGGAATATTCCGATATTAACCGACAGAAGATTAGAAAACAGTTTGGTTGAATAAATGGGACTGGAAATGAGTGAACAGTGATGGAACTGTTGATTAAAATTGTTTCCACACAGAAACAACAAGACATCCATCATGAGAAGCAGAGTTCATTTTCTCTGGGATAAGCAGAGAATCATTTATGAACCTTCAGCTCTCACAGTAATCAAGATTACTGTTCACCATGGAAACTCAACGTGAACTTTTGAATACAGAATGACAGTTTATTCTAACACATCTACACTGTCACTCATCTGATGGTTGTGGGCCATTATTGCCTCTTTTAGAGAGAAAAAAACAACTAAAAGCAGGAAGCATTCCATTTTTGAAAGCTTCACCTTCGCCAGAGGCCATGAAGCACAAAATATAAAGAAATTCATCAGAAGAAGCACAACGATCAAAGCCTGGACACACAAAGGAGTGAAAGACAGCTTTGGGATTGATTGCTATCGTGTGTGTGTGTGTTTGTGTGTGTGGAGGGGTCCAGCATTTTATCTTCTATTTTGCTTTTGGGAAAGAGTTTATTTCTGCTCTGCTTAGGCTTGGACGCACATTTGAGGAAAAACTAGGATGAACACAAACGTGGGATGATGAAAGGAAGCCAGAGGAACTGTGGCGATATTTCTGCAGCAAAAGCGTCTCAGACAGGAAACGACCAGAACTTACCGGCAGAATCTGACAGATATCGGCAAATGTAATATGGCATTAACCAAATACAGTAAAGCTAATTAAAAAAAAGGGTGTAAAAATGGGTCATCTTCATTTCAGCCTAATTATAAAGGGATGACTTTGATCTCTAACGTGAGCCGTGAGGGAGGGGGGCAGAGGGGGGGCAGGGGGGCTGGTTCTGTTTGCTTAGCAGGTTCCGTGATATTCCACAGATTTCCCTCCATCAATCCAACAACAAAAGAGACGGAGCGTCTGTTGTTTCCCACGGGGGGGTTGTCTTTGCACCAATAACAGATGATTGAGTTTTCAGCGAGTCTGTTGGTTCGGGCCAAAAGTTTTAGAATTCTGGAACAAGCATCAGATCTCCAAAATCTCTGCAGCAGTCCCACCATTTCATAGCTGCCATATTTGTGCATTTGTATAAAAAATGATTGCTGTGATTTCTTTCGGGAAAGCATTTAGAGTGCAACAAACACTGTCCAGGAAATATGAAGCTAAGCATAAGAGACTTGATTGAACTGGACGAATGTGACAGCAGTGGTGAGGAACAGGCTACAATAGACGATGATCAAAAGCAGCAGATCAGACCATCGTCACGGTCATCCTGAGTCATTGTTGTTCCTTTATCTTTCCAGTGAAGGCTTCCTCCTGTTTGCTGCTCCCATCAAAAACAGACTGTGCTGCTGCAGCTACAACTGTAGAATTATCAGAAGCTCAGGGGGTCCTCTGAACGGGCGCTATGCACAGAGCAGACCTCCTCGTCCAACCAGAGAAACACCACTCTGCTTTTTCAAGCATCAAATTACTTGTCAAGGTCAGACAAGGTCAGAGGAGCAGAGAGGTAAACCTGGAGTCTGGACTGAGTACTTCCAGAGACATTCTAGTGAATACAACTGGTGCACACACGCCGAATAAAGTGAGCTTTTAAGTCACCTGTGACTTGGTTTATTTGGTGAGTTTGTGTGTGTATTTGCATAAAGAGATGCAGTATCCTGATAGCATCATAGGACACTGTTTTGATATTGTTAAATCCAGAGCTTGCAGAGGTAGAGATATCAGGTGGCGTTTGGAGAAAAGAGAATTCCCGGTAATATCTCAGAAGGTGTCTTTGGTGAGTTTGTAATCTAAATGTGCACAAACCCTCGTCCTCAGGGGTCTTCCTCAGCAGTCTTCCTCAGGATCCTGTCTGCACTCAAGTGTCAAACAGTGTTGATGAGTCCATCAAACCGCCGACTCATCCCCCCCACCCGTCTGCGACCTGGCGTTGGCTGTGATTTAGTGGAGGTGAAAGCAGGGAAGATATTAGTTTCCTCTCTGAAGCCTTTATTTGTTCTACTGTGACAGACCAGGCCACACCGAGCTGAACACTAAAAATGATTGGTAAGACGCTCGGTGCATGGAGCCAAACTTAATTTCCCCAAGGAAAGAACCGATACGGGCGGTCCCTCTCTGTTCAGAGGTGTGATCATCAGCTCCAGAAGCTCGTCGTTCTGGGCTCTGAGGGGAACAATCGACCGATCAGAGGAAGTTTATAACCTCTTGATTCATGAGAAAACTCCCTCATTCCACCCGCCACCCCGCCACACGGCAGGTGGTGACCAATCACACGCGGGTGTTCGCCCCTTGAGGGCATCACACGCATCAAAGCAAAGAACATCTGTCTGAAATGTGTGTGTGTGGGTGTGTGTGGGTGAGTGTGTGTGAAACAGAATTCCAACAAGAACTCTGGTTTTTCACCTTGTTCCTCAGGTGTCTTGTTGGTGGCAGCAGCAGCTCCGGGTCCTTGTCTCTGGAACACAGAAACAACAAACAGGATACGTGAATCAAAAGCAGATTAACCGACTCTTCGCCGTTTCATGGCTGTCTGCTAACGAAGCCTCTTCCTCGGAATTGTTCTGATGTGTGCTGGAGGCAAAGCTGACACTGCCCCAGCGTTCCAGCCAGTAAGGGGCACAGACACAGACGTCATCTTTACGGGAATTCTGATTCACGTTGTTGTAAAACACAAACATAAAACTGTAACCGTATAACTGTAATAAAAACACAGTGATGCGACAGGATTATGAATGCAGCCAAGTTAAATCACTAATATTGTTGGATCATATATTCTAATGCTAACATCAATGTGTTGCCTTGGAGGTGAAATTCCCCACACTCTCCTCTTGCTGTGGCCTAAAATCCTTTATCATGAGGATCTTTGAAATCAGCATTTTCAAGAGCATATGTTGGTTCTCAGTGGAATCAAGGGTCTTATCACAAAGACAGTCGTGTTAATTTGCCTTCCCCTTATTAGTGTAGTGAATGTAGTAAACATTCAATAAACTTGCACCTCTATGCTGATGACACCCAACTCTATTTAACAATGGAGCCAGACCAAACCAATCACCTCCTGAAACTCCAGGTCTGTCTCAAAGACATAAAGGCCTGGATGACCAGGGATGTCCTACAGGTGACCTCAGACAAAACTGAAGTTATACTAGACCCCAAACACTGTAGGAACATGTCCTCAACTGATGAGGAACCTCGGTGGTTTATTCCATCTGGGTGTGTCATTGGACCTCCACATTAAGAACCATTCAAGGTCCACTTTTATCACCTGTGTAACATTGCTACAGTTCAGAACTTTTTGTCTCAAAGTGGTGCAGAAATCATCACGTCATTAAAGCCTCTCTGGCTGTTCCAGAACGCTGCTGCTCTGCTGACCAGAACCAGGACCAGAGACCACATCAGTCCAGTAGTGGCTTCTCTACAGAACCAGACCCTTCAGCCGTCAGGCCCCAGTTCTCTGGAACCAGCTCCCAGTCTGGATCAGGGAGCAGACACAGATTCAGTGTTTAGAACTAGAGTAAACTCTTCCTTTATGGTGATAATTACAATTAAGGTGAACAGAGAAAGTCCCTCAGTTATGCTGCTATAGGTGGAGACTGCTTCTTCTACCCTTAAACATGGATATATACATGTATGTCACATAAAGAGCATATTACTGCCTAGTCTGTCCTGTTTTCCTACGGTTTTGTGGATTCCAGATGTGGTCCATCAGGATCTAAAGGCTGAGTGGTCCAGAGCTCCATAAGGACATCTGAAGATGCTCCTGGGCTCATGGACTTCTCCACCAGTGAGACCTTCTCACTGGTGCTAATTATAGTAAACATAGATATAGTGCTGATGGTGATGGTAATCATTTTATCTTTGTATTTTAAAGGAAATTACACACTGCCCGTCCAATGTACATCCTGACAGCTGAACTCATACTGAGATACCGTCACCATCACCCCCACAGTTACACTTTCACTGGGGAGTCCTTCCCTGCCCAGACGTCTGCTGGTCCATGCAGGTGATGGCAGCATCGCGGGGGTGAAATGGGCAGAGAGAGCTGAGTTGAGGAGTGACGCCTCACAGTAACGACCAGATGGACGAGCAGCGCTGAGCTTAATATGCAGTCCAGCAGGAGAGAGAAGGTCAATAACGGAGCCAGAGAAGCAAGGTCGTAAGTCAGGACACGATGAATCAAAACCGCGCCACTCGAAAGATTCGCTTTTGGCACTGACTTCAGTTCTCTTATGAAATAAAATGTATTTTCAGTCTGTGGCAATCCTGATATTCTCCAACTGGCTGTTCATTGGAGTAAAAATGATTCCTTTTATTTATAGGCACCTTTCTAGACACTCAGGGTCACCTTGCAACATACATCAATCAACAAGAAATACATAAATAGATACAGTAGGAAGCAAGGAAGTTCTGGAGGAGATAACAGTAAATAATAAAATAAAATGTCAAATCTGTCCCAATCTGCCTGCCTCCACATCACCCCCTCTCTACTTTTCCATTTCCTCACCTCCCCACTTCCATTCCCACTGATCAGTCACACCTACATCCATTCAGCTGTATTGAGGTCACAGGTCCACCTCACCACGTTGCCCTCTGTAGCACGCACCACTCCCCACTGGTTTTTCCGAGCCTCTTCCTGCCTGATCTCAGGAAACCCAACCAGCCTCCCGTCCTCGACCACAAGAATCTGCCTGAGGACTTTCTGTGAGATTGTGTGGAGCTTGGGTCTCCAGGGTAGTGGTCCCTCTGTTTGAGAAGGGGGACCAGGGGGTGTGTGCCAACTATAGGGGCTTCATACTACTCAGCCTCCTGGGAAAGTCTACTCCAAGATGCTGGAGAGGAGGATCCGGGCAACTGTCGAACCTCAGATCAATGCAGATTCCCTCCCAGTCAACCAGCTGTTTGCTCATCCGGGTCCTGGAAAGACCCTGGGAGTGCAGTCCAAGTCAAATGTGCTTTATGGGTCTTGAGCTAAAGGTCCAGGTCTCTAGTGATGTTCTGTGGGAGGATCTGTGGGAGTATGGGTGAGGGGGCGTCCCTTCTCAGGGCCATCCGATCTCTCTGTTCCCAAAGCGAGACCTGGGTTCTCGGTTCACTGCAGGGATGAGGATCAGCGCCTCTCAATCCGAGGCCGTGGTTCTCAGTAGGGATCAGATGGATTGCCCACTCCAGGTGAGTGATGCGTCTTCGCCCCAAGTGAAGGAGTTTAAGTATCTCAGGATCTTCTTCACGAGTTAGGGAATGACAGAGTAGTACAATCAGAGCAGCAGATGTAGTGTCGCGATCCCTTCACTGCACCGCGTGATGAAGAGCGAAGACTAATCTCTGACTCTACAGATCAGTCTTGGTTCATAGCCTCACCTGTGGGCATGGGCGATGGGTCGTGACCCAAAGAACAAGGTTACAGATACAAGCAGTTTATCCACAGGGTGGCTGGGGTCTCCCTTAGAGATAAGGTAAGAAGCTCAGTCATCCAGCTGGAGATGCTGCCCCCGCAATGAAGTTAATGGATGGAGGGATGGAGAAATGGATGGATGGAGTTGATGGATGGAGGGATTTTTCAGGTAAACCAATATAAAGGGAGTTAGAGTAATCACAGTGGGAGGTGACTGGTCTTTAGGTCAGCTTTATTAAACATCAGTGTAATGAATCATCCTTAAATCATTTGTATTTATTCCAACTGGATAATCTACTGGATTATATTACTCCAAACAAATCCAGTAAATTCGGCCTGTCAATCATTCTGTAATTACACCATTTCATGAAACCTCTGATATCACTGATTTAGCCTTTGTAGCTCGGCCAGAGCTGAATTTGAGATCTGAATGAAAGAATTAAGTCAATTAAGTTGTTTAAAAGCTCTGTTGAAGTTGATATAAAGTTTTAGAGTTAAAGGTTAAAGTTAGAGTTTTTTACCCTTTGGGATGGATTTATCAAGAGATTTAATGTCCAGCTCCACTGACTGACTAAGATTGTGTTTGCTGCTCCACCAGACCTCTACATGTTAATTACATCTGCATTCCTATTTTACGAACAAACCAAAGTCTGTTGCAACCATGATGCACATTTATCTTCAGACATGAAGAGGTAAGAGCATGAAAACTCTAACCTCCAAAGTCTGGAACAAGTTTAAAAATCAAGGTTGCTGACTCAAACTTTTATAATTTTCATTGTCCAAAAACACAAAGGATGACAGTCGCATACAATCAATCTGTGTCAATGTAATCACCATCGCGTTTCTTCTGGGAGTGTAATTGTTCCTTAAATTACAATTTCACCCTCTTTATCTTGTTCATTCCCGGCTGGCAGACAGCTCGTCAGCCCGTGTTTTCATACGTGCGGCCTGGGTGGGCGATGTAGCGACGAGAGCTTTTCTATGAGCCAAGAGGAGGAGGATCAATACCTCCCTCTGGAGTGAAGATGTACTTATACCAGCGCTGGCAATGGGAAGATTAATGAATGCAATCAGCTGCTCCTCCTCTAGTCAGGAGAAAGCAGGAAAGACCCCCCCAGCATCAGGCCTGGGGCAATCAGCGCAACAAGCTGCAGTCAGACATAAGAGGCAGGCGGCGGGCCTGCAGCTCAGTCAGAGCGCTCGCCAGCACCTTCACACCTCATCGTCTGAACATCGGCGCGCGTGAGCGCCTCACGCGACCCGCCCACATCCGCTTCCAACATTTGCCGTAGACCTCGAGGCCACCAGCCGCATCCCTGCCAGGGTCGTGAAAGATCAGTGTGTGACGGTGTGTGTTGGTGTGGAGGCTCCTACCAGAGCCAGAGGGTGGACCCTTCTCCACGCTCGCCGCTGACCACGGTTTCAAACTCGCCTTTGTCATTTCTACACAAAGATGTGCTTGTTTGTAGATTCCAGTCTAGCGTATTTTAAGGGTTGTCATGGTAACAAACCAGTAGCGCGATGTGTTTTTCATGTTTTTTGATTGGTGATGGGGGGTGCTGGCCCCAGAGCTCCTCTCGGCACAACGTCTCCCTGCTCGTTTGGTTCGGGCTCGTGTCGGGAGGCTGAGGCACTTTAACGGCCGAGAAGCCGAGAAAACATTGTGCTGCGTGTCGTTTCTGCCCGGCTTCTCTCCCTGCATTATTAATCCAGTGCTTCCAAAGAATTTCAAACGGCATCCGTGTGCTTTGATGCGGTGGACAGGGATCTGAAGCATCTCTGTGAACTCAGAGAACAACACGAGGCTACCACGAGGAGAAGGGTCTCATTAGGTGTCCTTTTTAATTTGGGATTAAAGCACTTATACACACGGTTTAGACAGTATCTAGGTGTGAGTGGAGCCCTCATCCCTCTGTCAGACAGTGAAATTTACCTTTTAATTTTTAATATTACTCTCAAATCGCCTCTTCAACCCTACAGCATAAATAAAGACCAGTGCCAGACAAGGTATCGCTCTACTTTTCCCAGTCATACCAGTGAAAAGGAAAGAGTCCGCCCACCAGCACCCGCAGCTCAAGATGGAGGAGCCCTTTTCAAAGACTGAACCGATCAAGTTTTCTGGAAGTCAGTAATTAAAAGCACTAAAACTGTGGATAGTAAGGAGGGTTGATGCGCTAGGAACCTTTAACCCCTCGATGCCTGGACTGATATATGATTATAGAAGAAAACAGTTGTATACCTCTCTATAGGATATAGTTTGGTTATAACTGACAGAACTGGTTGTAATTACCAAACTATTAATTATGTAATTCAGATGTAATTCTCACTCTGACCAGTCCCTCAAGAAACTAGTGTTTCCAAGATACGTATCGACTGTGCAGAAACCAAAGACAGAGGAATAAATACGTTATCAGCGTCGAGGGGTTAAAGCCTCGGCAGCTGTCTGGACAGGCTCTGCTGGCTGTACAGGTTATAACTCGTCGTGGTGACGAGAAGCTGCGGCCCTCCTGGGGGGGAGGCGGGCTGAGGAGGTGCAGCGTTGCAGCCGAGCCGAGTGTAAACCACAATCACAGAGAAGAGCCCCTCCTCGGTCTGCAGATAATGGTGCAGGGCAGATTAGAGCAACCACAAACCCAGGCAAGGCTGATCAGAAGAGACGCTGCAAGCAGGAGAGAATAAGATACACACACACACACGAACACACACACACACACACACACACACACACACAGATGTGCTGGACCACAATTTTAAGCAGATGAACTGAAGTTTAATTGTGCACACGCTGGAGGCGCATTTACAAGTCAAATAATTGTGCATGTGGAGGAGAGAGCATGTCGACATCAGCTTCTTTTATCTGGTTCGGTGTTGTTCTCTTCTGAATACTTATGAAAATGAGTTGCTGCTTTTAACACTATAAAGAGCTGCTGAGCAGCCATGAACACCAGCATTAACGCCTGAGCACGACCAGCGAGACCCGCGCTCTGATCTGTGCTCCCACCGGACATCGACCTTCAGTCCGGAGAGTTCCATGGAAGGATCTTTCCCTGTTTTCTCCTGGCTGCCTCTCAGATGATGCACTGAAGGCTTACATGATAAAAACACAGGTCCACTTTTCATCCTCTCACCTCTCTCTCTCTCTCCATCTGCCTCTTCACATCTTCAGAAACCAACCTGCTCATCCTCCGTGTGCAGGCAGTGGGTGTGGAGTGGAGGGTGCTCTTTACTCCAAGTGTGTGTGCGTGTGTGTGTGCAGACCACTCATCTGAATGAGCTCCATTGGTAGTTACATAAACTAAACTGTCAAACAGGTTAAAGGGCGAACTGAAACACTGCCAATTCAGTAACTCCTCACTGCAGTTTCTCTTTTATTCTTTTTACTTTCCTGGATGTGTGTGTGTGTGTGTGTGTGTGTGTGTGTGTGTGTGTTGAGGGGGGGGTTCTCCTGAACTTCAGCAGCTCTTTAAGAAAGTTTCCCTCAGTAACGCTGAAGCTGGATGCCAAAGCCGACAGCTACATCGGGAAGTGGCTGGACCTCCCCGTTACTGGAGTAACATGGAGTGAGGTGAGGCTTGTGTTTGCTGGGGGGGGTTGACCTTGGATCGGGACAGCACCAAAGATCACAGAGAAGGAGAGAAGGAGAGGAAAGACCTGGTGATTTAGAGGTAGCGAAGGTGGAAGAAGAGTCCTGTAAGGTCAGCAGTCTCCTAGCAACAGCAGGAGAGACGGACCTCCTGGGAGGCTGTGGTTGACTGTGACACAGGTGTGGAGGACGACTCAGGATGAGCCTCCTGACCTGCACCACCCACGACGCCCTCCTCGGTCTGATCTACAGCTCAGATGAAGCCTGGCCGCTCTGACGCCCTCAGCGACCAGGGCCTCTGCTGATGGTGCTGTGAGCCCCCCCTCACGAGCCCCCCCCTCACTCCCTACACCTGGAGCAGACTGGAAGATCACTGCTGAGGCTTTGGAGGGAGAAAGGGTCCCAGGAGGGAGAAGGGGTCCCAGGAGGGTTGTGGAGATGTCCCTGCTCCTGCAGGACTGTTGGTAACCAAGCACACCTCTGACTTGCTGACTGGTTCTCACTGGTGTCAGAGGTCACGTTTGTGGTTCTTCTGCAATGCAGCAGTAAAACTCGAGCGTCACAAACACCCAGAAGAAAAGGCAAAAGTGAGAAGACCTGATCTTTGGGTTTAATGTGGGAAAAGGGGAGGGAAACGAGTAAACGCGATTCTTTCAGAGTCCCATCTGTTACACAAATTAATGAGCCTCGAAACTGGCGAGATTACACTTTCCTTCCATTTGTGGGGGTGTCAACACTCTCTGGAGGCTCGCGTTCTGACTTTGGGATTACAGAGCGCGTTGCTGCAGAGACGAGCAAAGGGAAGAAAGCAGCAGCAAACCGAGCGGCCGGCCAGTGAGGAGATGAGAGCGCTGGCTGTAACGAGCGCTCTGATTTACAGGAGCTGTGACGCAGGTGAACAACGGCCCTCCGCCGGACGTTTAATCAGGCGCGTTGAGCCAGAATCTGGTTCCCACTTACGTCCTGATGCCAATAATCTTCCTGCAGCTCTTGTGCTCAGAGCTAGATCTTCTGCTTCCAGCACGAAGCAACAGTCATCCAGATCTGAGGGGATGGAGAGGATTATGGATCCAGTAGTGTTCCTCAAGGTGCTCCTGGTTGATTCAGTCAAAACAGCGAGTTGGACTTTACAAAGATGAATTAATGCGCTGTTGGTTCAGGGGCCCTCCGTTGCTGCTGCAGCTATGTGAGATCTTTGGGCTTATTCAAGCCGTTACTGAGCTGACACCTCATTATCTCCTGCCGTGTGATGGGGCTCACCCAAGCCTCTCTCTACGGGGGGAAGGAAGACCAGGCTGCAGGAATACTTCTTATATAAGCCTGGTTCATTAGTGAAAAATAAAAGCCTTTCTTTCTTTACTTACTGTATCAGAAGCCGAGCCGAGTGTATTTTCTGTTGATTCCATCCCTGAAGGAGGCCTCATCCCATCATGGGCTAACCTAATGAGTTATTATTTAATAACCCACCGTTTTACTAATGACTCAATTATTAAACTTGATTAAAGGCACAGCAGGAGATGTTTGTCCTCTTTGTTAACGTTTCTCCAGAAGGGATGTAGGTGATGTACGAGGTAACATCACTCGTCCAGAGATAACTCTCCCAGCCAGAGAAGGAATCAGTGTCTAATCACAGCTTGATATTTAATCATGATCTAACTTTTGAGACTAAAAGAAGCTGCAGCGGAAAAATGAGTCAGTTGAACAGTGTGCATCCCAAAAGCTTCTTAGCTTGTTAATCTGGAATAACAGATCCATAATGGACCTGATGTTGGCTTTATCTCCGTCCTTTGGCTCAGCTGACCACAGCCAAAGCCCTCCCCGGCTGGTTTGGAGGTAAGGGGGTCGGCGGGGGCCCAACGTGACGGCGCTGCCTGTGAGTAACCAGGCGACCCAGATAGAGCTGCGGTCTGCGTTAGTGGGCCACGCGGCAGGAGAGCAGCTCCGCGGATGAACTTGAAAGAGCGAGGTGTTCAAATTAAGAGCCTAATTATGAGGAGTGATGGATGTGTCCTGTGATGGTGCGGTCCCAGTAGAGACTGGTGGAGCCCACCACAGAGGGCACGGCAGGAACCTGGAGGGATCGCATCAGATCCTCCGCTCCTGCTGAGCTTCCACGCGTTCTAAAGGAAGCGAGAGGAACGATTTCACGCGATCTTCTGTTGAGGATATTTCAGGATTTGGCAGCTGAGACACACCAAGAGTTTGCTGCCACATTTGAAGCCATTAAGAATTTAGAAAGCAGAAGTAGGCCAGACAATTCAAGCAGAACAGAACATAAGGCCAGATGGCCTCTTCCTCGTTCTGTTCCTTTTGGTGTGAGATAAACGGGCAGCTCTTCAGATGAGCGGAGTAACTCCAGGCTGGATCATCTTTATGGATGAGGACAGACGCGGAGGCTTGCTCCACCTCTCCTCTGATGAAATTAGAGAGAAGCTGCCCCACACGATTATTAAAGCCTTCTGCATCCACCAATGTGGGTCCAAGCCTTCTGAGGCAGCAGCGGGGCGGCGGAGGGGAAGCAGCATGAATAAAAGACCAGCGGGACCAGGAGGTCCTGCACAATTGATGACCCGCCCGTCTTCATCCCAATGCTGGTCATGACCTGATTCCACGGCCGCGACGTCACCGCTCGCGCTTCCTGCAGACAAACGTGACTCTGCCGAATAAAAGTAATAATGATGACGGGGTTGGGGTCGCTCCCCTGTGAGAAGCGGGAGGCGTCGGGGGTCCCGGCGGGGGGGGCTCTCCCTCCCATCGCTCGCTTAGACGGGGAGTTGTGGGAGTGAAATCTGCAGCGTTCAGCAGCATGGGAGCGTCGCCCCGCTAATTCCAGACCTTCCACACTCACTCAGCGTGACGCGGGCGCGGATCTGCTGACTCGGCCGGAATGTTTGATTTAAGTCAGTCACAGAGGAGCCCGCCGCCCTCGCTCCATAAACACCCGGCCTGTTTGTGTCCTGGCGACACGTCTGACGCTCAGTAGAAAGAGATGAAAACGCAGAAGAAAGAAAGGATGCTGGCGGCAGATCAAAGGGACTCGTTCATCAACCGAAGGAGGGAGGGGCTCGGTAAACACCCCCTAAAACGCTCCGTCTCTTACACCTCCTAAATAAAGATGTCAATTTAGGTGGTTTAGCTGAAGAACTGGGTGCATCAGCGTTGTGCAGACAGCTGGGGAGATTCATGTCTGTGTAATAAACATCCCAGCGTGCGCCACAAAGTCCCGTCACTCCACCGCCCAGCGTGCGCGAGCAGCAAAGCGGCCGCTGCTGAATGAGGTGATTTGCGGCGCCGCGGCCGGGCAAATTGCCTTTTCCTGTTCTCTCATTTGATAGAGCTCGTGTCAGATGACGGAGCGTGGCTTCATTACTCTCACGCAGGAGAGGAAACGTGATACCATTCTAGGCGGGGGCGAGGAGGAAGCACGTGGTGCGACAGCAGAACCTGGCTGTTTCTTTAACCCGGGTAACGATCAGCTGGTCTCCCATCATCAGTTTAGTTAAACCAGGGGTCTGCACCCCCCCCCCAAGGGGCCGTGAGGCTGCAGGTTCTGGTTCCACCAGTCCAGCTCACCCAGTTTGACCAGTCAGCTGTTGAAGACTCAGATGAGTTGATGAAGTGAGTCCAGTCTGGTGCTGCTGCTGGTGGGTTGGACCAGAACCTGCAGCCTCACGGACCTCTGGGGGGGACCTGGAGACCCCTGGGGGGGACCTGGAGACCCCTGGGTTAAACCTTCACTGGTTAGACACACCTGTGAGACACCTGACCAGGTGACCAGCGCCTCACGGGACTCTGATCACCCAGACCAACTATACAGTGATTCAGTAGGAATTAAGAAATGGTTGTGGGGGGGGGGGCTTCAGATGATGACATCATCTTGAAAATGAGGGCCTGCACATCCAGACCAGCAGACCTTTGAGCGTCAGACACGTTCGTCCTGGCAGCAGCCAAAGGTTGGCGCCGTGCTCGTGCCCGCTGGGTAGAAGGAGAGGGAACGCGTCCCTCCACGGAGGAGACGGGGGCTCAAATCACAGAAGCACGGCTCCCTCTGGCAGCTTCATCGTGCACCTCCTGCATGTGTGCGGATGGGACAGCCCATAAAGCACAAGGGCCTCAGCCAGAGGTGGAGCCTGAGTGAGGCAATCGTTCAAAGAAGTCGGGACTGGTTTGTATATAGGAGCCCTTTGGTGCTCCTTAACCAGCACTGGGCAGAAACCTCAGAGCGGACCCCCTTCAGGCTCATCTGCCTTCCACATCTGTCTGTCCTTCTGAGTCCAGATCACAGCTGCAGGACAAGTCCTGGACCACCCCCGAGCTGGACACTGTGGAGGTGGGAGTGTTTAGAGGAGCAATGGGAGAGGAAGAACCTGACAGAGCCCCCCCACACACACACACACACACCCCTGGCTGTCTGTGTTGGGGTCCCTGTGGGGGTGCTCCCTGCTCCTGCAGTGTGGTCGTCCCCCCCAAAGGCGGCTTCACCTCAGCTTGGTGCACCGTGGTGTCTCCTGTGACAGATAGTGTGTGTGTGTGTGCGTGCACTTGTGTGTGTGTGCGCGTGTGTGTGTGTGTGTGCATATATGTGGGGGTGGGATTGTGTTATTGTTGTTTTTACCCTCTGTTTGCACTTTTGCACTATCAAACCATATGAGGACTTCCATACAAACAAAAATTGATTGATTGATTGATTGATTGATTGACTATTGACAGCAGGATGCATAAGTGGGGTGGGATGATGAGGACAACCTGATGGGAGCTCTAGCAGCTCCTCTTTCTTCACACGTTACCATGAACAGGTGATTCTGCGTCTGTCCACTTTAATTACTCAGAAGCCCTTTTTGCTCCCCATGAGCACAAATGTTTTATAATCTGGACGGTGAATCATTTGCTAATAGCAGCTCACACGCGCGGCCGAATTGACCTGGAGGCTATTTGCAAATGATTTCCCTGCGGATATTTCTTAGTCCAGCGTGTGTTTAGTCAACTGCTGCAAATAAAGGCTTTCCTCGTCCCACTAATCCTTTGAGCACGCCTGTAGGTGTTTGCTCCTGCACCAGTAGACCCTACACACTCACATACAAACAGGTTTCTACATGCACCTCTTAAATGTTGCACCAGAGGTGAGCAGCAGCAGCAGCAGCAGCAACGGGAAGCGCAGCAGAAATCTGGTTTTGTCAGCGACTTGACTCAGACCAGTCTGGTCTTTACAGCCAACTAACATCTGCTCTTGACCGTACATATGTCAGCATCAGCTCAGGGTCTTTTGAGCAGCACGCAGCTACGCGGCAACCTGAAATAAAGAATAATAAAGTGTGAGATCTCCAGATCTACAGGGAAGAGGGAGACCTCAGCAGAAGGTCTAACGTGACGCTGGTGAAACCCTGCTGAGGTCGGAGCTCTGCTGCTGCTGCTGCACACTTCCTCCTCACAACATTAAAATCACCTAAAATCGCACACGCGCACACACACGCACACACACACGCACACACACGCACACAAGCTGTTAGACCGTCTAGAGAAAGAGCAGAGTTACTGTGTGATTCCTCCCTGATAAAAGTTTTTTAAATGCAGGTTGCCCCCCCGCTGGATCACTCATCAACTCAGTTCAACAGCTGACAAGAGGGGGCAGGTGGGGGACTCGAATCAAGTCCGGACGGCTGAGGAGGGCGCGCTGGTGCTTCCACGGCGGAGCTTCGGTGCGCGCCGACGGCAGCTGGACGCCTCACGTCCGCGCCACAGCGGCGCGCACGGAGGGAGATCTGCGGTCAGTAAAGACCTCTGGCCGCAGCTGCCTGGCTGCAACAGCTCCGAGAGACGGCTCTCCCCTTCGGCGCACCCGCCGCGCGTAATTGCGCGTGTTAAGCAGAGAAAGTGGTCCTACCTCGCTCATGATGGGCGCGGGTGTGGAGGTTTCTCGGCTCAAGTTGAAGCAGGAGAGGTCTGTAACAGAGTGGCTCGCCGCGGAAAGAGAAGCTTTATAAAGTGTTAAGCGCAACTCCTCCGTGTCATCACGTCACCAATAAACCAATAGGATCGTTGTGGGCAAATGCGTCTCCCCCCACAGTCACCACCCAACTCCTTCAAATATTCATATGCTGTGTAAGCCCTTATCGCCGCCACCATCATCACCAGTCAGATGGAGCTTTTCTCTTCAGATTCATCAGCCATCGAGTCAAACACAGACCTCAAAACAGGAGAAGGTAACCGAGGAAACGGGTCTGGGCCGGGGTCTTCACACTTATGCAGCTTCAACACGAACCACACAGTTGACCTGCGGTGGACGTTTATAACCTTCATAATCTATATTTATCTTCAAAAGCCAGCTCACACTCACAGTTTTTTTAAAGCGAGGCGTTCGTGCAGCCACACTTTCGCTCAAAAACGCGTCTCTGCTTCGAGCAAACTGGGATGAGAATTAAAAATATGACCTAAATTAGCGGCACTGATGTGAACTCAGCTGGAAGCTCCCCTGCTGGTCTGTTGCTGGAGCTCCGCTGAACTCCCGCTGGACGCTTGATGGATGCGAGCAGAGGAGAGCGATTTCCTCTGAAGCCTCACGCGTCTGCTCCCCCGCCCCGACCTTTGGGTGGCTGTCAGCGCGCCGGAGGAGCCACAGCGCGTTTGCTCTGGAAATGGCTCCTCCAGATGAGCGCCAGTGGAGTCAGGGAGGAGGAAGAGTGAGGAAGAGGCTCCGTGGCTGCTGCTGCAGGACGTGTGACGTCAGTCAGCGGCCCACGTCCATCAACCTTTGGACGCCATTTGTCTTCCACTCACGGCGTCATGTGTGGCGCGCCCCGGGAGCCCGTTTAAGCCTCGTTTTGTTTTTAATTATGCGGCGCGGCGTGGGCCACATAAACATCCTGATGTTGACGCTCGTGGCTCCGCAGACGACGCTCAGACGCGTCCTCCTCCGAGGGAAACAAGAGTTCAGACTGCTGTTAAACTTTGGAGACGTCAACTTTTGGGTTGGCTGCAAACTTCAGTGAAACGACCAACATGTGAAATCCTTCAGCTCACAAAGGCTTTACACGCCAAGCTGAGGGGGGTCGGAGAATCGGCCTGGAATGTGATCTAAAGTTCTACTAGAAGCTCTTAAAGGGACATTGTTGACTGGTTTGACCTGGTCTGTTGGGACGAGGTGTAAAGTCTAAAGTCTAAACGGTGTGAGCTGTGAATCCCTTGAGCTGTCTCTGCAGCACTGAGATGTTAAAGGTCCTCCATCTGCTGTGGGAGGTCTTGTGTGATGGAGGACATGTTGGGGTCTCCTGGGGTCCTCCAGCAGAGCAGCGGAGGGAGGACTCAGCCTCTGAGCTCCACCGCCGCTGCTGCTGTAGTTCCACTGGGCCAGAGACTCATGAATTATTCCTCAGAACCACCTTTATTCTTCTTTGTTGTGTTCGGGACAATCCTTCCACAGAGAGTTGCTCTCAGTCTATTTTTATGCCTGTGTGTGTTTGTGTGTGTGTTTGTGTTAGTGTGGGTCTGTGTGTGTGTGTGTGTGGGGTATTTAAATCCACATCAATGAGACTTATTTTCAGATATTTGCAAATACCTTCTTCAAAGATTTGATTTTTCCTGACAGACTCGTCAGTCTTCTGTTTCGTGCCTTTGAGCCGTGTTTGTGTCCTTTATTTGAATAATTTCCCCGTTACTGTTGACTCTCCCTCCCCCACCCCTTCTCTTCCCTCCTCTCCGTGTGGCTTCCCTTCGTCCGGCCTGTAGATTCTTTATTGATTCATCACCTGCATATTTGAACAGGCTCTCCAGCACCAACATCGGGCTGAGCAAACACGGCCTTTTTCTCACCTCCTTCTTCGTCCTCGTTGGAGTCTTGTTGGTTCAGACCAGAGACTCCACGCTCCGTCTCCTCGCCGAGGAGGGCGCCACCACAGTGGCCACGGGTTAGGACGCAAACCTCCACTTCAAACTGGTCCAGAGGAAACGGTGGC
>CAJVRN010000149.1:1867500-1932500 GCA_911728415.1 Lagocephalus sceleratus
AAGAATGTCGCTACTGTGGAATGGACTTGTTTTATACTGTTGAACTGTTTCTATTAAATGTCTCACATAAGTGTCCGCCCACCTCTTAGTCTGAACTTTTACCAGACGTTTACAATTCTAGTTTATCAGTCTGGCTGAGGGAACACATCTATGAGCCATCACAGGCCCATCCATAGGGGGCAGGGCCAGACGTCAAACACACAGGGGCAGATGGCAAACACGCAGGGGGCGGGGCTAGACAATCAATCACGCATGGGGGCGGGGCCAGATTATCAGACACAGAAGGGAGCATGGCTAGATGTCAGACACACAGGGGGCGGGGCCAGACGATCAAACACACAGAGGGCGGGGGTAGATGATCAAACACACAGGAGGTGGGGCCAGATTATCAAGCACACAGGAGGTGGGACTAGATGCCAAAATGAGAGGGGGCCCCTGATGAAATATACTAGCTTTAGTTTGCTACCTTTATTGATGAGATCATATCCAAATCATAACGCTGTCGTGTGTGTGAGTGTATTAGTGTGTTTTTGTTTGTGTGCTTGTCCATGCCCTCGACCATGAGGTCGATTGCAGAATTGATGATTCTGCGGACAGGAAATGCGGTTTTATAGCTGGTGAGCTGCAAATCTCGAGCAGAGTGTGTTTCACCTCACGGGTGTGTGTGAGTGAACAAATTACAGCCGTGGAATTTGTTCACTCACCTCAAAATAGGCAGATCGCTTATTTTGAAAACGTCTTTTCACGAGCACAACTGAACGTAACCCACGGAGAGCTACTGATCAGCTTCAGCGTGGAAACAGCTAAAAGAAATATTCCAGTTAAAGTGCACTTGAACAAGTTTTTCATGCTTATTCCCAGAACCATGAGAAGTATTAACGCAAATATTGAATACAAATATTGATGAGCAAAACACAGACATTTGGCCTTTGGCTATTTTTGAGGTTTTCTGCCTTGAACAACTTCTTCCCTGTCATCTGTTTACATCTTGTCTCCCTAATATAAGCTTACAGAATTCCACATTAACTATGTTTTTTTGGTAAAACATCAGTCTGTCACAATCTTCATGACTGACACTGAAGCAGGTAATGTGGCAAGAAGGAAAGGTTCAATTCACGAGAGCAGGAATTACTAAAATAATGATTTCAGAGTCTAGAAATCCAGCATTGTCCTGATGTAGGAGAGTTTTCGTCCTCTCTTGCCAGAAGAAAGAGAGAAGATACAACATCAAAGCTCAGGTATGTTTGGATGTATTGGGCAGAAATCACAGAAAAAGAAAGTGGAGAAATGGAAAAAAGCAGGTGAGTGAAGTGAGCAGGAGGAGGAGAAGGCCACGGAAATAAGAAGAAAGAAGTGCAGAGGCAGGATGTGAGTTGCTGAAGTTATTTCTGACTCTGCACCACCTGAAGTCTCTCGCTGACTCCTTCACATCCCAGAATGTGGGAGGGAGGACCACCGCCCCCTGGAGGCGGGTTGCACTATAGTTAGTAAAATTCACACGTAGAAAAACTAAGGAAAAGTGAGCACAAACTCGTGGATGCTCAGGTACTCCCTCATCTCGTCACAGCGGCGATCTCGCCGTAGGGGGGGTTGGAGGTCTAGTGACTGAACAAACACAGAAATTAAAGGTTTCTTTGAGGCAGTGGAATATGATCGCCGTAGCGAGGTGATCAATGCTGCCCCCTTGTATGTCACGGATGACTACGTGGCCTTAATGCCATTGATTGGTGGTGGGCGGAGCTTCCCATGCAGAAACACCAAATCATAAAGAGGAGGGCCCAGACCTGTTCATCTACGTGTGTGGATCTCGTGACATCAGCTCTGAGCATTCAAAGGAGCCCAACCGTGTGAGGTGTGTGTGTCGAGTGTGTCGGGGTATTTTTAGCTGATTCTACCTTCTGTGGGAGTTCTGGAGCAGCCCGGTCCAGCCAGCCTCCAGTGTTGGACCCTGCTGCTGCTGCTCTTTCCTGTGTTTTTCCTGTCAGTCATCATCATTCATCGAGAGCTGTCTGCTGATGGGTTTCGGGGCCACCGGCGGTGGTCGGTGATAGACTTTCCGTCCCCAATTTTGAGCCTCAACTTACCCTGTTGATGAAAACAGTTCTCGCCTTTCATAGTGACAGATGTCTGCAACAAACCTGATCAACGGAGTTTGCCGCGGGGCTCGGCCCTCAACGACTGACTCTAGCGATGTGCACAGACTTTGTCGGGAAAACTTCGAAGAAAGAAGGATTGCAAGGTTTTTATTGCTTTTGGTAACTGCCTGGTAAGTTGACTGTTTATTTAGTAAGTTTGTTTTGTAGGCTGTTTAGTAGGTTGGAAAAATGTGCAAAGTTCTGAAGTTTTCCAAGTTTTTATTCAGTCATGTAGGAAATTAAGTCTCTCAAAAGTATTTTCCTTTAGTGGTCCAGTGTGATACTGTGTGATTTCTTTTAGTTGTGTGCTGCTGAAAGCATGGTCGCAAATTTGTGAGTTTCTGCAATTTTGTTTTTAAAAAATTGGTGTCCGTCATCACTTTACATCTGAATTCATGTTCTATCAGGGCGCGTTGTAACAAAGTTTCATTGTAAACCAGTCACTCATTGAGCCCCCGATAACGTGTCTGATCCAGAATTACTGCTAATTACATGCCAAAAAAGCGGCCTAGGCTCCATAATTGACCCCGTTGGGTCCTTGTCTTCTGGAGAGAGTGGTGGAGCGGGGACTGATGGGTAGTCACCTCCATCAACAGACTCGTTCAACAGGCGGCAGCGCCTCCACCAGCCCCGTCAGGAGAGGAGCGGACTCTTAACGAGCCTCGCTCACCAACCGTCCCCCCGGTTCTGGAAGTTAAATCTCTTCTAGCTCTAATGCGCGGAGCACGGACGGGCTGTTAATTATCGGGTGTAATCACTGGCTGGCTTAAACGGTTAATAAAGCACGTCCACGCTAACAAGATTGTGTCAAGGATTTTAGCCTTGGTTGCTGACAATGGTGCTCCAAAAGGCCATTAATTTGGAGAGAGCACCCCGTCACGCTGCTCTTGAAAGCTCCAGCCTTCAGTAATGAGGGGATGTGTTCAGTGATTCAGAGGCACAGTTGAGAACGGCTCTCCGACCTGCAGAGTAAAACCCACAACCTCTGACCATGCCAAGCACCATAAAAAACCTTTAGAAGAGAATTTTCTCATGTTTTCTTTCTATCTGTTGCTTTAAATGAGTGTGTGGGAGAAAATAAAAGAACATGCAAAGGATTCGCAAACATGTCTCCTTAAAAGGGCTTAAGTCTAGTTTATTAGTGTTTATTAGGAGTCAACTGTCATCTATATTCCATTTGGTGTGTGTGAGATTACAATTAAAAGGAGTAAATGCTGATGTGAATTAAACTGCCTCATGTGTAATATATCTAAATGATATCTATGTATAATCTAAATGAGCTCAGATGAGTGTGTGCTTTATGGTTCATTGAAGGGAAAAGTGAGGAGCTTCAGCTGGAGCTCTGGACCACTCAACCATCAGATGTTGATGGAGCATATCTGGTAACAGCAAGACTTGGGGATAGAAGACAAGACAGGCTTTGCAGTAATATACAATTTATGTGACATAAATGTACAGTTTTTAAGGGTCGAGGAAGCAGAGGGGGTGGAGTGCATTATGGGAGCTCCACCAGTCTCAGCCTATAGCAGCATGACTGAGGGGCTTTCTCTGTTCACCCTAATTATAATCCTCATCATAAAGGAAGGGTTTAAGTCTAGTTTGAATCATGTGAAATTGTGTCAGCTCCCTGATTCAGACTGGGAGCTGGTTCCCAGGTGCTGGACCAGCTGGAGAGGCTTTACTGACTTTTTGGACCATCCCATTTGAAGTGAGTTACAGCAATGTGGTAGTAGTAGCTGCATTCTTTAATCTCTCTTTTTTTAATCTCTCTTCATCACTGTGTGGCAGAAATGACTGAACTTTAGAGATTATATTGATAGTGATAAAGGGGGGCCTTGAACGGTGCTTAATGTGGGGGTCCAACGACAGATCCTGATGGAATAAACCACCAAGGTTCCTCACAGTGGTGCTGGAGGACAGGTTAATGTCCCACAGCAGGGCTACATCAGTAGAGGACATGCTCCTACAGTGTTTGGGGTCTAGCATAACTTCAGTTTTGTCTGAGGTCACCTGTAGGACATCTCTGGTCATCCAGGCCTTTATGTCTTTGAGACAGACCTGGAGTTTCAGGAGGTGATTGGTTTGGTCTGGCTCCATTGTTAAATAGAGTTGGGTGTCATCAGCATAGAGGTCGAAGTTTATTCATTATTAACATGGACTGAGGCCAGTCTGATAGGTGAGATCTAGCTTAGGTTAAGGCAGCCTTTAATGCTCACTAATGTTTGTATTATAAGAGACTGTGATGGTCGGCAGTGTCAGAAGCAGCACTGAGGTCCAACAGGACCACAACACACATCGGTCCTCTACCTGATGCTGTAGGAAGGTTCACAGAGACGTTCACCAGGGCTGTTTCTGTACCATGATGATCCCTAAACCCTGACTGAAAGACCTCAAAAAGCCTTTTACTGTGGAGAGATTCACACGATTGGCTGGCAGCTACTTTTCCTATTATCAGAGACAAAAGGGGAAAGTTGTAAATTGGCCTATATTTAGATAACACGTCTGCCTCGAATGTGGGTTTTGTGATTAGAGGTTTAATTACAGCTACCTTAAAAGACGGAGGTGAGATCCTGATGCTGGAGACAGATTGATTGTGTCTAACAGAGATGAGCTAAGTGATGGATAGATCCTCTCAGCAGCGTAGGTGGGATCAGGCCTAAGGCAAAGTTGTTGGTTTGGATAATGAGGTGAGTTCTCAGTGGTTAATTAGAGCAAAACTGTCAGGTTTGACTCTATCTGAGTTACATTGAATTAGAATTGACAGAGGTCAGATCCCAGCTGATGTTTCTGTTAAGTCCTGGTCCTAAACCTAAAGGTGCACATGTAGGTGATCCAGTTCACATCTGTGTGATCTAAGAGGGTAAAACTTTACTTCTCTTTCTGGTTTTCTCTTTAATCACCAGAGCCGTCTCACTTCTGCCTGTTGTTCACATGATGCAAGTTTACTGGGATTCAACATTTATTCCCATTTTATCCTGATTATTTGTTGGCTACTGAAACAAATCCAGACCTGGGCGGTAAAGCGGTCAGCTGGAATTGTGGATTTATCTGAATGCATGCTGTTGTCCTGATGAAGAGTACTCAACGGGAGAATGCAGACAGGTCAGGACGACCACGCTATAAAAGCCATTTAGCAGAATTTGCTGGAATTTTAGGAAAACGGTGAATATTTATGTCAGACCATTGGGGACTCAGACATCTGCCGGTGTAGCAGCTCTGACAGATGGTTGGATGTTCGTGCTCTGCTCAGGGCCTTTCTATCACTGACTCAGGCTCTGATGGATCCCGCTGTACAGGAAGTGGAAAGGGGAAGATAACAAGCCACTGGGGACGCTGCGCTCCTCCAGAGAGCCATTAGACAAAGATTCCATTTATTTATCCATACACTCATAGAAGAGTGCACTGGCTTCACTCTAATTACCAACAGAACACCAGTGGGGCACCTGGGAGGCTGCACCTTAGCAGCACACCCCCCCATGTTCCATTTAGTGATTTTCTGTGACGTGTGCGGTTCAGCAGGATCCATCGAATGATCCAGCATTTTCTAACTTTTTCTGGTTTCCTTCCCTGCTGGTCTCAGGCTGGGTGGGGCTGACCCGCCTCCACAAACCTGCAGCTCACTGAGCTATCGCCTAACCTTCCTGCGCGGCTCTGAAGACCAACTCGCCCGTTTTCTCCTCCACAGTTGCACTCCGTTTTTTTGTGATGCAGCACGACGAACGTCAGGAGCTAAAACTTCTGTTAAATTGCCGTCCAACAGGCTAATGAGACCACGCTGCTGTCACATCAACACTGAAGACTGATGAGCCCATCCAGGATTTCTGAGGCTTTTCCAGGTCGGGCCCTCCTGTTCCTGCCAACGTCCTTGCTGTCAGTGGTAGACTGTGATGCGTTCGTTCCTGCCCTCTGGAGGCTGTCCCTGATGTCACTGATAGTTGTTTTAGGCTCTGTCTTCACGTGTCTCTGCTGCTGGTCCAGGCTTCTGTCGCTGCCTCAGTCTCATAATTGTGGGGTTTTCACCCACAAAGCTCTCCGACTGTCACGACGGTTACACCTCTAGATACAACTACAGGCTCTGAAGACAATCTGAAGCTGAGCACAGACACAGAGGTACTTACTCTTACTGAATAACCGGTGGAAGAGGATACACCTGGGCCACATAACTCACCAGCCAGTCACGTGTTCCAATACTTTTGCTCCATGAAAAACGGGCTGGTTCAAACAGGAGGGTCTATTTTCTGTGTATCAGATCCTGATGTCTGAAACTAAAAGCTTGATTACTTGTCTCATTTCTCTCTTGATGTAAAAAAAAAAAAATGTTTTCAGTCCACTCCAAAATTATAAGAATTGGCCTCACTGATGGAGTATTAGGGTGCTCAGTTAGAAAGTGTAATTATGAGATACTAAATCAAGATTATGAGAAAATATCTCAAAATCTTGAGTTTGTACATCTTTTTTTTTATTAATCAAGTGCTGGAAATGGGCTTCCAAAGGTATGTGAGTTTACATAACTCTTGTATAGGTGGAAGAATATTTGTTATGATGGACAGATTGTAATCTGCACGTACTGAGACGTACTGTACTAAAGTGTACTATACTACATTATACTAGAAACAGGCATGGACCCAAACTTTTGATGTTGTGACTTTTGCCCCAGGACAAGGTGCTCCATACCAAAGCCTTCGGTGATGGCTTGGAGAAGTTGCTGTCAGAGGACGTTTGACTCATGGTTACGGGTAAGCCCGCTCCCTTGGCTTCATCTCAGCCCCACTCACGTCCTGACGTCTCTGGATGCTTTATGGTGGACACGAAGCACCGTTCCTCCAGGAGCCAGGAACGATTCCTCCCCTGACGTACACAGAGAAGACAGGTTGTGCTGTTGCAGTCGTGTATGCGCCCACCAGGGCGAACCCCCGCCCGTGCACGGCCCTGCCAGATCGTGGCCTGAGCCTCACAGCCTCTCACGAAAACTCACCCCCGCTGCCCGGATGGCCTTCAGGCATTCCGATGGAGGCGTCTCCTGACCTCTCCTCATCACTGCTGAGCTGCAGTGTGGACCTTCTGACTGGCTGTTGTTCACATTAAAACAGAAAGAAAGAAAGAAAGAAAGAAAGAAAAGCTTTCCAGCACCAGCCTTCTCCCACTGCCTCCGGCCCGTCCACGCTGCCTCGTGTCTTACTAATTCGCCCCTTTTCCGCGAGAGCGCCAGAAAATCAAGCTTACTTTAGCGTGGTGTGTAGAACGTGTGATTGTGGGGCGGATGAGCGGTGGCAGACAGCAGACACCGCCTGCTTCCCCGGACCTGCAAACGTGATGAAGGCACCATTTTGTGGAGCGTAACTGACACCCGCAGGGCCCCACGCGGGGGCCCCGGGGAAGGCTACGGTTCGGCCGCACAACAAAGCGCCGGGGCGCTCCTGCGACGGCTTCTCAGTTTGCGTCTCTTTGTCGGGCTGGCTGGAGGACGCCCGACTTATTGAAGAGCCGGCTGCGTCGCTGCCAAGCGTTTGGCGCGAGGCAGCAGAAGGCAGCGCGATGAGAGCGGAGACGCAGGCGGCGACGGCCGAGGCTTCCGAGGCGAGGTTCTGTGGAAGCCATCTGGTGACGGAGGGGAGCAGACCGCCGAGGCAGCGCTGCCTCAATAATGCAGGCAGACGCCGTCGGCGCATTTCAGGGGTTCGGAGAAACGCCACGTCGTGGAGCTGGAGCCCGCGTGTCCACAGGTCGGAGCCTTGAAAGGGCGGAGGTGTCTCAAATCATCACACGACGTTGTGGAAGGTGAGGTGTGCTCCCAGGAGCGGCGCGGCGAGGCGAAGGCCGCCTGGACGCCCCGTCTCTGCCGCCTTCCACAACGTTTTTCATCCCTCAACGACGTTCCGGTAAATCATCTTCTCCAGCCGCTCTTTTATGTGCTGTGAGTAACATTCCCCTCGTTTAAGTTTGCCAGCGCAGATAAATCAGGTTTGCAGCTGAAAGCTGCAGTCGGGAGCTGCAGCAGCCCTCAGTCCAACGGCGGAATTCGTTTATTCATCCGACACGACGCGAGAGGCTGAACGCTCAGGCGGCCATTTGTCAAGGTCTATTAAGCCGTCAATGAGCTGGCCCCTGCCGCATAAACACTGGTGGGGAAAACACGTCCTTTTCTTAAAGAGTTGCACTTAAAGTGTGATTCTTAAAAGGCGAGAACATTCAAAACTGAGTTTTCTCCCGTCGCGAGCGTCACGTCAGGCCTGCTTCCTGTCGCTGGACGGACGGCTGGAGCCTCGGTCCTCCTCAGGTCACAGGAATGTGAGTTATACCACCAAGTACAGAGGAATAAGACCTGCACACACACACACACACACACACTCCCTTTGCTCTTGGAGAGCACTCACACATCCGTCTCTATCTTTATCCCTCCTCCCGATCCTGAATCAGATCTTCCTCAAGTCGTAGACTGCACCTCAAATCCTGGAAAATGAACGTTATCTGAGGTGACTCCTCACGGGAACGATGGCGAGAACCTTGGAGCGACTGCTGTGATCCCGTGATGAGGACCTCCCCACTGGTCTGTCAGATATCGACCAAACTGATCAATGCTGCTTGCGTCGGGATGCATCGCCACCAATATATTAGCGCCGTTATTGCTCTCATCTCCCTTCTGTTAAAGCGGTAACTATGGCAACAGATTCCCTAGATACAACATAAAATGAAGATGGAAATGTTAAGGGTTTGTTTTTTTGTTGTTTTTTTTTTTCAAGGCTAATTTTAGCCACAGCCTGTAGCCATCAGAACAACCAGTAGGTCCACATTTTCCTGAGGAAGATGGTTCCTGTAATAGGCTGTGACATCGTTATCACACACACACACACACACACACACACACACACACACACATTCACGACAGCTTCTCAGTGTAAATCCCACAGCCTGGCCTCAGATTAATTCTGGATTAACAATGGAAACACAGATGGTTCTGTTATTCTGGAGTCGACCCCGACCTCCTAATCGCTCTGCTGATGGATTACAGCACGATTATGTAAGATTCGCCATCGCCGCGTTCACTTCAGAGGAACGACTCCGCTTAAAGGCGTAATTGACTTTTGGATCAAGTTTATTAAGAAGCAAAGACAACAACAACAAGAACTCTTGAAAACAGCATAAACGTGCGTAACTGTGTGTCTAAATCTGGCGTGCAGGAGGATCGTGGTCGAAGGGCCTCCAGCGGTGGCGCCGTTCAGACGGTGGTGATCCTGCGGATGTTTGGGGGTTCCTCCTCGGGGTGCTCGGGGCCCTCGTGGGCGTGCAGGGACAGGCTGCTGGACGACACGATGTCAGGGACCTGGGGGGACAGCAGCACTGAGGCAGGGCCACACTAACGGGGGCCAACCCCCCCCTCCCCCCAGGGTCAGGGCACGCTTCCCACGGAATATCGACTGTTGTCCACTTTTAGTGTCAGCCGCTGAGATGAAATCAGAGCTGCTCAGCATCAAGGTTCAGCAGCGCAGAAGAACCCACCCATGATCAGACACCTCCATCTACACACACCACAACCGAGGTCCCCCTCTCTCTCTCTCTCTCGCTCTCTCTCGTCCTCTCTCTCTCTCTCTCTCTCTCTCTCTCTGTCTCACCTTTGGAAAAGTGCTAAAATCCGTCCCACCACCAGTCCATCCACCAGTTTCTGTGGTCATGGGGAGAGTGCTGCAAAGTGCATCTGAGTTCAGAACAACAGAATCTCAGTGTGAACTCTGAACACTTATATAGATATAGATATAGACATAGATTCTCAGCTCTGGTTTTAAAGGAACGAGTGACATATTTTATCTATTGATCATCACTTCTTGAAGTCCCTGAGAATCAATCTGGAGTCCACTAACAGGCCAATCATAATTTACACATTCTTTGGGTAAACGTGATGAATGACGCAATTATTGTATGCAAATTTTAAGAAATCGCATTTTAAGAGATGAATTAAGAACAACAAAAGCAGCTAAACCAGTTGCTCCCTTCAACTTCAGGATTACGGCTTTCATTCCCAGACATTCTTCCACAAACGCAGGCTTGTGGATGTATGAGTCCTTCCCTCACCTGTGGGGTCCTCGCAGGAGAATCCACCGTTCACTTTTCCCTCTGTTGCCTCAGCAACCGAGCCCGTCCCCCCTCCTGATTGGCTGAACCTGCGAGAGCACAGCGGAATGGTCCAATGGAAAAGACAACCTTTGGAGAGCCGCGACAGGCCGACGCTGGCGAGCGGGCGCGCTCCTCCCCGGCGGAGTGGCGGCTCATCACCAGCCTCCGCTCGCCTTTCATCACGCGGGGCTCAGATTACAGATTACAGATTACCTCCTCTCATTCCTCCGCCCGAGACCTGGAGGTGCACAAACGAGCCCAGCCAGTTTAGACTGGGAGGTGTGTGTGTGTGTGTGTGGGTGTGTGTTTTAGGGGAGTGTCGGTGGGGGGGGGCTGAAGCCTGGCGTTAAGGCGGCTCAGCTGATCTCAGATTATCTCTGCTCACATCAACGAGGAGAGGGGAAGCGCTGGAGAGTCCTACCTGAAGGGTGCGTCTGAGCTCAGCTCTGAAATGAAAGAGAAAGAGGAGGAGGGTTTCAGTTGGGGGGGGTCAGGGGGGGGGCGGCCTGTACATCAGCCTGTCCCCTCGGCTCTGGTGCTGAGGCCTCCAGCCAGATTACTGGGGCCGGAGCACTAACCACGCCGTCGTGGAGGCCTAGCAAAGGCAGAAAACAACCTTGCCCCCCCCCCACACACACACACACACACACACACACACGCACACACCCTCAGGAGGGCCTGACTGACTGAGACTCGTCCTGGAACGAAGCTGATACGTCCTCCGAGGGACGATCACGTCCACGCGGCGGGATGCAGAGGAGGCGGAGCCGAGGGGCCCCGCCCACGTCCTCCACCTCCAGACAGACAAGACGGAGACGCTGAAACTGGACCAGCCTGACCCCCCCCCTGAGACCAGTCCCCTCCACTGGTGCCACTGGTCGTCGGTCCAACCCCAAAGGTCGACATTGAAAGGTTCAATTAGAGATAACCCGTAACGACAGACGCGCTCAGCGCTTTCTTTCCTCTTCTGCCAATCGGGAAATTAAAGTTTCAGTGTGCAGCTTAAAGGAAGCGCACGAACCATGTGAGGGCGGTCACATGACCGGAGGAGAACAAAGGGATGTTTAATTCACGCGGCTTTGATGCTGCCGACACACAGAGGTTGCTGAATATTTCACCAACGTTTACAACGCTGGGAACGCCAAAATCCAGCTCATCGTGAAGTGTGTCTGCCTCTCTGAGGCTGTACCAGTGGCACCAGTGGCACCAGCGGCACCAGCGGCACCAGCAGCACCAATACACAGGTCTGTACACTGGACCAGGGGGAACAAATAAACAATCTGGTCAGAGAAGATCAAACTAACGAGCGACTTCAGACGTATTTGAGGGCAGCGGTGTGTGTGTCTGTGTGTGTCTGTGTGTGTGTCTGTGTGTGTGTGTCTGTGTGTGTGTCTGTGTGTCTGTGTGTGTGTCTATGTGTGTGTGTGTGTGTGTGTGTGTGTCCTCTCAGTTCCTAACTGGTTTTTTCCCCATTAAACGATTAGTTTGGTTCCAGTCAGTGGAGCGTTCTGCTGACGGCTGATGTTCTGCTGCTGCGTCGCGTGCGTCCTTGAAAGAGCCAGCGTGGTCACAGTGTGGTCACAGCGTGGCGCTGCCGCCTCTTCATTATACTTTAATCACACTTCCTGTCTCGCGCGTGTGTGTATGTGCGAGCGTGTGTGTGTGTGTGTGGGTGTGTGTGTGTGAGCCTACTTGCTTGTCTCCTATGTCTGTAGAAGAGAACGGAGATGATGCAGATGAGCAGGAGCAGCAGAAAAGCGAAGAGGGAGGCCACGACCACCAGAGCAACGCTGCAGGACTCTTCCTGCAGCACTTCTACAACTGAGAAGGTCAGAAGGTCAGGGGTCAGGGGGTCAGGGGGTCAGCAGTGAGACCAGGAGCTCCACAAACGCTCAGTTCAGACGGTTTTAAGGCCGTGAGGGTCTGAGGAGCTCCTGATGTTTGCTGAAGGACCTGCTGGTCCAGATGTGCGTCTGTGTGGCGGAGGCGTGTCCTCCGTGTCCTCGTGGCGGCCCCTCACCCACGGTGAGGCGCACCCAGCTCCTCGAGGCCTCGGGCAGGGCCGGCACGGAGGCCAGGCAGTCCACGCGGGAGGAGGTCGCCGCCGTCAGGCGAAGGCTGCTGGTCACCGTGACGACGTCGCCGTCCGCCTCCCCAGGGGAGACGCTGAAGTCGCCCCGGCTCACCTCCGGGCAGAAGCAGAAGCTCAGCTGACGCCCCCACACACACACACAGGTGGTGGGGGGGGCTCACCTGTTTGCTGTTGACCTCCCACTCTATCAGAGGGGGGGGGGCCCAGCCTGCAGCCTCACACTGCAGCTCCACCAGCTGGCCCTTCATGGCCAAGTGGGACTCCCCCAGGATTGTCACACTTCCCTTTTCTGGACACACACGGAAACATGGACTTAGAAATACAGGAGAGTGTGTGTGTGTGTGTGTGTGTGTGTGTGTGTGTGTGTGTGTCAGCAGCCAAGCCCCCCCCGTTTACCAGAGTTAAACTGGGACCAGTACAGGAGGGTTCTATTTACATCCTCAAACTGGACAACTAAGCGGTGAATCAGCCTCCTGTGCAGATTTGTGGTCCTGCCCCCCACACACACACACACACACACACACACACACACCCCAGAGCAGCGCAGCACAAATCACAGCCCTGCTGACGTCTACCTTCATTCAGGGTGTGTCAGCACATCCTGAGGTCCTGGGGGGGGTCTGCTGGGTTTAACATGATTTTAAGGATCTGAACTGGTAGGAAACTCTTTTAATTCACTGTTGACACCAGTGGGGGACAGTGGGGAGGGGGGTCGTAACCCCCCCACCAATGAGATCAATTCTGACCTCGGACACCGTCAACAGTGTCGTCAACGGCGTTGCGGTCCAGCCCATCAAACACGCCAGGCCCCGCCCCAAAAGATTCATCGCCCCCGAAGGGGGGTGCTCATCGGGGGGGGCATCAGATCTGCCTCTCTGTTCGGGGTTAAACCCAGTTCAGCTGATGGGAGCTGATTCTGGAGCCATGTGACCTCGTTTACCACAAGGTTACCATGGAAATGATCGCCCCATCAGCAGCAATCAAAGGCCGGAGGAGCTTTTATCTCCTGACCCTAATCAGTGTGTGTGTGTGTGTGTGTGTGTGTGTGTGTGTGTGTGTGTGAGAGTGTGTGTGTGAGTGTGTGTGTGTGTGTGTGTGTGTGTGTGAGTGTGTGTGTGTGTGTGTGTGTGTGTGAGTGTGTGTGTGTGTGTGTGTGTGAGAGTGTGTGTGTGAGTGTGTGTGTGAGTGTGTGTGTGAGTGTGTGTGTCTCTGTGTGTGTGTGTGAGTGTGTGTATGTGATGTGTGAGTGTGTGTGTGAGTGTGTGAGTGTGTGTGTGTGTGTGAGAGTGTGTGAGTGTGTGAGTGTGTGTGTGGGTGTGTGAGTGTGTGTGTGTGTGTGACAGTGTGTGAGTGAGTGTGTGTGTGTGAGTGTGTGTGTGTGTGGGTGTGTGTGAGACTCTGTGTGTGTAAGACTGTGTGTGTGAGACTGTGTGTGTGTGAGTGTGTGTGTGAGCGTGTATGTGTGAGACTGTGTGTGTGTGTGCGTGCGTGTGTGTGTGTGTGTGTGTGTGTGATGTGTGAGTGTGTGTGTGTGAGACTGTGTGTGTGTGAGTGTGTGCGTGTGAGTGTGTATGTGAGTGTGTGAGTATGTGTGTGTGTGAGACTGTGAGTGTGACTGTGTGTGTGAGTGTGTGTGTGTGTTCATGAACACACACCTAACACACACCTTGCACAGACATGTTGGCTGTCTTCCTGCCGACGCCCTGGACGTCGCAGGTCACCTGACCCTGGTGGAGCCTGGTGGCGTTCTTCAGGATGAAGGTCCAGCTGTCCGAGGAGACCCGCTGGGCCGTCACGCCGGGGTAGAGCGTGGGCAGGACGCCGCTCTGGTTGCTGATGGTCAGCGCCGCCTCGCCGTTCAGCTGCCACACCATCACCGTCCACCGGGGGCTGCTGCTGCGGCAGGTCAGCCGCGCCTCGGCCCCCCGCAGCACCGCCAACGAGCTCGGGACCAGCGTCACCTGAGCTGGTGTTGGACACACACGCACACACACACACACACACACACACTCTCGATTCAGCCTCAGAGCCCATGAGCAAACATTTGAGTAGCAGCCTGATCAGGTTAATGATCGACGGCCGCTCAAAGTCGTCCCGCTCAGGACTGTTTCCTGCTAGAGTTCGATCTGGAAATCACGATTACACCTTTGTGTGTGTGTGTGTGTGTGAGTGTGTGTGTGAGTGTGTGTGTGAGTGTGTGTGTGTGTGTGTGTGTGTGTGTTTGTGTGTGTGTGTGTGTGTGTGAGTGTGTGTGTGTGTGAGTGTGTGTGTGAGTGTGAGTGTGTGTGTGTGTGTGTGTGTGAGTGTGTGTGTGTGTGTGAGTGTGTGTGTGAGTGTGTGTGTGTGTGAGTGTGTGTGTGTGTGAGTGTGTGTGTGAGTGTGTGTGTGTGTGTGTGTGTGTGTGTGTGTGTGTGTGTGTGTGTGTGTGTGTGTGTGTGTGTGTGTGTGTGTGTGTGTGTGTGTGTGTGCTGTTGACCACACACCATCTAAGTTGATTAAGGAGTGTAGTGCTCCCACCTTGAATGCTGCTGGAGAGCAGGAGCACCAGGAAGGAGAAGAGGCTCATGATCACATCACTGGACCTACAGGAGACATCAAAGCCATCAAAGAGCCATGAAGACAACAGAACCCAGAACCTAGAAACAACCGGATCGGTCTGAACATTCCCCCATATTCAGTTTAGTTTTGCCTGTAGTGTGGTATTGATCTTGTCTTAGGGCCTCATATCAGAACACCTGTTTGATCTGGAGTCATTACAAGATGACTTTTATTGTCTTTAATCAAGCCTCAATCCTTCTGCTGTCATAACAAACATGCTTTTACCACATTTGCTTGCTCTCTACCGCTGGTTCCTCCACAGGGGGTCGTGGGGGGACTGGAGCCTGTCCCAGGGCAATGGGCAGGGGCAGGGTCCACCCTGGACTGGTCCCAGTCAGTCACAGGGCTAACACACAGACAACCATTCACACTCACACCTATGGACAACGTAGTGTCTCCAAGTCACCTGATCCCCAGATGTTTTGGGGATCAGGGGGTCTTTGGACCCCCCAGGGGTCTTTGGACTGTGGGAGGAAGCCAGAGTACCTGGAGAGAACCCACACAGGCTCGTTACCACATTTGAGTCTCAAATAAAGCTTTAATGAAAACAACTGTATTAACAAGCAGGCGCGCTACAGTAAGGTGACAACAGGGAGCACGTCTGTAGTGATGATGATGATGATGATAGTTACGCAATAACAAACGTGACACGTGTGATGAAGACGAGGAGCGCTCCTCATCATCGCTACACTTACCTCAGGAACGAGAATCCCCAGAACAAGATCCAGTTGAAGTCGAGAGTGGATGAAGAACGAGTGTGTGACCGGCCTGCGTCTGTGGTCCAGCAGCATGTCTCTCTCTCTCTCTCACACACACACACACACACACACACACACACACACACACACACACACTCACTTCTGCCTCTTCCTCATGCTTGGTGAGCAGCGATCACCAAAACTACCCCGTTAAATATTAGCAAACCAGCTGGGAACTTTGCTCCTCAAACAAACACACACACACACACACACACACACACACACACACACACACACACACACACACACACACAGCAGTGACTCAGGCCCCAAACAAAGGCCCCACTATTGGACATCAGACTGGATCCCCCCACAACTGGATCATGAGCGTGGCCTTGATGGTCCCAGGTTCTCCCACCTGCCCACACCTGAAGTGGCCACTAGGGGGCGTCTTCAGCCTCCACCTCTGTGGGGCTGGACCTGGGGGGGGCAGGCTGACCTTTGTGGGGGGGCAGGCTGACCTTTGGGGGGGGCAGGCTGACCTTTGGGGGGGGTGTTCTGTGTGTTGATGGACATTTGGGGGGTGTTCTGTGTGTTGATGGACCTTTGGGGGGTGTTCTGTGTGTTGATGGACCTTTGGGGGGTGTTCTGTGTGTTGATGGACCTTTGGGGGGTGTTCTGTGTGTTGATGGACCTTTGGGGGGGTGTGTGTTGATGGACCTTTGGGGGGTGTTCTGTGTGTTGATGGACCTTTGGGGGGTGTTCTGTGTGTTGATGGACCTTTGGGGGTGTTCTGTGTATTGATGGACCTTTGGGGGGGGGGGGTGTTCTGTGTGTTGATGGACCTTTGGGGGGGTGTTCTGTGTGTTGATGGACCTTTGGGGGGGTGTTCTGTGTATTGATGGACCTTTGGGGGGGTGTTCTGTGTGTTGATGGACCTTTGGGGGGTGTTCTGTGTGTTGATGGACCTTTGGGGGTGTTCTGTGTGTTGATGGACCTTTGGGGGGTGTTCTGTGTGTTGATGGACCTTTGGGGGGGGTGTTCTGTGTATTGATGGACCTTTGGGGGGGGTGTTCTGTGTATTGATGGACCTTTGGGGGGGTGTTCTGTGTGTTGATGGACCTTTGGGGGGTGTTCTGTGTGTTGATGGACCTTTGGGGGGGTGTTCTGTGTGTTGATGGACCTTTGGGGGGGGTGTTCTGTGTGTTGATGGACCTTTGGGGGGGTGTTCTGTGTATTGATGGACCTTTGGGGGGTGTTCTGTGTGTTGATGGACCTTTGGGGGGGTGTTCTGTGTATTGATGGACCTTTGGGGGGAGGGGTGTTCTGTGTGTTGATGGACCTTTGGGGGGGTGTTCTGTGTGTTGATGGACCTTTGGGGGGGTGTTCTGTGTGTTGATGGACCTTTGGGGGGTGTTCTGTGTGTTGATGGACCTTTGGGGGGGTGTTCTGTGTGTTGATGGACCTTTGGGGGGGTGTTCTGTGTGTTGATGGACCTTTGGGGGGGTGTTCTGTGTGTTGATGGACCTTTGGGGGGGTGTTCGTGTGTTGATGGACCTTTGGGGGGTGTTCTGTGTGTTGATGGACCTTTGGGGGGGTGTTCTGTGTGTTGATGGACCTTTGGGGGGTGTTCTGTGTATTGATGGACCTTTGGGGGGGTGTTCTGTGTGTTGATGGACCTTTGGGGGGGTGTTCTGTGTGTTGATGGACCTTTGGGGGGTGTTCTGTGTGTTGATGGACCTTTGGGGGGGTGTTCTGTGTGTTGATGGACCTTCGGGGGGTGTTCTGTGTGTTGATGGACCTTTGGGGGGGTGTTCTGTGTATTGATGGACCTTTGGGGGGGTGTTCTGTGTATTGATGGACCTTTGGGGGGGTGTTCTGTGTGTTGATGGACCTTTGGGGGGGGGTGTTCTGTGTGTTGATGGACCTTCGGGGGTGTTCTGTGTGTTGATGGACCTTTGGGGGGTGTTCTGTGTGTTGATGGACCTTTGGGGGGGTGTTCTGTGTGTTGATGGACCTTTGGGGGGTGTTCTGTGTATTGATGGACCTTTCGGGGGTGTTCTGTGTGTTGATGGACCTTTGGGGGGTGTTCTGTGTGTTGATGGACCTTAGGGGGTGTTCTGTGTGTTGATGGACCTTGGGGGGTGTTCTGTGTGTTGATGGACCTTTGGGGGGGTGTTCTGTGTGTTGATGGACCTTTGGGGGGGTGTTCTGTGTATTAATGGACCTTTGGGGGGTGTTCTGTGTGTTGATGGACCTTTGGGGGGGGTGTTCTGTGTGTTGATGGACCTTTGGGGGGTGTTCTGTGTGTTGATGGACCTTTGGGGGGGTGTTCTGTGTGTTGATGGACCTTTGGGGGTGTTCTGTGTATTGATGGACCTTTGGGGGGGTGTTCTGTGTATTGATGGACCTTTGGGGGGGGTGTTCTGTGTGTTGATGGACCTTTGGGGGGGTGTTCTGTGTGTTGATGGACCTTTGGGGGGGGTGTTCTGTGTATTGATGGACCTTTGGGGGGGTGTTCTGTGTATTGATGGACCTTTGGGGGGGGTGTTCTGTGTGTTGATGGACCTTTGGGGGGTGTTCTGTGTGTTGATGGACCTTTGGGGGGGTGTTCTGTGTATTGATGGACCTTTGGGGGGTGTTCTGTGTATTGATGGACCTTTGGGGGGTGTTCTGTGTGTTGATGGACCTTTGGGGGGGGTGTTCTGTGTGTTGATGGACCTTAGGGGGGTGTTCTGTGTGTTGATGGACCTTTGGGGGTGTTCTGTGTGTTGATGGACCTTTGGGGGGTGTTCTGTGTGTTGATGGACCTTTGGGGGGGTGTTCTGTGTATTAATGGACCTTTGGGGGGGTGTTCTGTGTGTTGATGGACCTTTGGGGGGGTGTTCTGTGTGTTGATGGACCTTTGGGGGTGTTCTGTGTGTTGATGGACCTTTGGGGGGGGGTGTTCTGTGTGTTGATGGACCTTTGGGGGGGTGTTCTGTGTATTGATGGACCTTTGGGGGGTGTTCTGTGTATTGATGGACCTTTGGGGGGGTGTTCTGTGTGTTGATGGACCTTTGGGGGGGTGTTCTGTGTGTTGATGGACCTTTGGGGGGGTGTTCTGTGTATTGATGGACCTTTGGGGGGGTGTTCTGTGTATTGATGGACCTTTGGGGGGGTGTTCTGTGTGTTGATGGACCTTTGGGGGGGGTGTTCTGTGTGTTGATGGACCTTTGGGGGGGGTGTTCTGTGTATTGATGGACCTTTGGGGGGGTGTTCTGTGTATTGATGGACCTTTGGGGGGGGTGTTCTGTGTGTTGATGGACCTTTGGGGGGTGTTCTGTGTGTTGATGGACCTTGGGGGGGTGTTCTGTGTGTTGATGGACCTTTGGGGGGTGTTCTGTGTGTTGATGGACCTTTGGGGGGGTGTTCTGTGTGTTGATGGACCTTTAGGAGGGGGTGTTCTGTGTGTTGATGGACCTTCGGGGGGTGTTCTGTGTGTTGATGGACCTTTGGGGGGGGTGTTCTGTGTGTTGATGGACCTTTGGGGGGGGTGTTCTGTGTGTTGATGGACCTTTGGGGGGTGTTCTGTGTATTGATGGACCTTTCGGGGGGTGTTCTGTGTGTTGATGGACCTTTGGGGGGTGTTCTGTGTGTTGATGGACCTTAGGGGGTGTTCTGTGTGTTGATGGACCTTTGGGGGGGTGTTCTGTGTGTTGATGGACCTTTGGAGGGGGGTGTTCTGTGTGTTGATGGACCTTTGGGGGGGGTGTTCTGTGTATTAATGGACCTTTGGGGGGTGTTCTGTGTGTTGATGGACCTTTGGGGGGGTGTTCTGTGTGTTGATGGACCTTTGGGGGTGTTCTGTGTGTTGATGGACCTTAGGGGGTGTTCTGTGTGTTGATGGACCTTTGGGGGGGTGTTCTGTGTGTTGATGGACCTTTGGGGGGGTGTTCTGTGTGTTGATGGACCTTTGGGGGGGGGTGTTCTGTGTATTGATGGACCTTTGGGGGGGTGTTCTGTGTATTGATGGACCTTTGGGGGTGTTCTGTGTGTTGATGGACCTTTGGGGGGGTGTTCTGTGTATTGATGGACCTTTGGGGGGTGTTCTGTGTGTTGATGGACCTTTTGGGGGTGTTCTGTGTGTTGATGGACCTTGGGGGGGTGTTCTGTGTATTGATGGACCTTTGGGGGGGGTGTTCTGTGTGTTGATGGACCTTTGGGGGGGGTGTTCTGTGTATTGATGGACCTTTGGGGGGGTGTGTTCTGTGTGTTGATGGACCTTTGGGGGGGGTGTTCTGTGTGTTGATGGACCTTTGGGGGGGTGTTCTGTGTGTAGATGGTACCGTCCAGCACCGCCCCCTTTCATCCGTCAGTCTGTCCGAGGACCTCCCGACACACCAGGAGGTCTTCTGGAACGTCCGCCCGTCACATCTGGACGGGTCATGGACCGGCTGCGGTCGCCGCGGTCATCCCGTCTCCACGTCCCTCCGGAGCCTCTCCCAGACCAGGCCTCGCCATCGGTGCCCCACCCCGCCCCTGTTCTCCTGCAGCCAGATGTGGAGGGCGTGTAAACGCCGTAAACGCTTGGTGTGTCGGCCCCCCCGCCCGGCAGACTCTCCCGACAGTTTCCCTCGTTTCCCTCCGGCTGCCCCATAAACATGCAACAATAAAGGAGCCAGAAATAACACGGAGGCGGAGCCACGAACCAGGAGCTTTATTGCGCCGTGGGCGCCCTGGACCTGGAGTCGCGCTGATGAGACGCGGCGGCGGCGGCGGGATGCGCGGGCTTTGTGGCGGGTTGGAAGACTCCGGCCTCAGAGGGAGACGCACGTCGCCAGGATCACGGCGGGAGGCTGGAACGTGAGCGGTGAAGCTTCGTGGGGGGGTCGGCACGGTCTGACGTGGGAGGGACGAGCTCCAGTCTGAGCAACACTCTGTGCTCTCTCTTACAAAAGCAACAACAACAAAGCTGCTGTGTTTACATGTTTTATATGTTTATATGTTTATGTTTATATGTTTATGTTTCATCAGCCACTATTTGCACAATATAAAAATTAAGTCAAGGTTGGAGACGAGAGGTAAGAGAGGGTTTGGACTCGTCCGGTTCCAGTGAGGCCCAGTGGAGGAGGGAGCAGGGCTGGGGGGGGGGTCTAGCATCAAGGGGGGGGTGGGGTGTGGGAGGCTCCATCGGGCTGAAACAGAAGGCAGAGGTCACACGTTACCACGGCGCCCGGCCACCTCTGGGGGGCCACATCTGGAGCCCGCTTCGCAGCTTCTGCTAACGGGGCCTGACAGCGGCCTGCAGGGGTCGGGGGGGGAGGGGCGGCGTGAGGGGGGGGCGATGGGCTCGCGATACTGCCCTTTGGACTGGACCAGCAGTGGGAGATCAAAGCGGGTTTGAGCAGTCAGAAGTGAGGGACTCGCCCTGACGAACACTCACGAGCGTGAGCGCTGGTGGAAGCCTTAAAGTGCGCGTGTACACGCTCCAGTACCAGGTCGGGTGCTCCAGTCATGAGGAGGAAGCAGGTGGAGATAAAAGCATCGCATCTGGACCGCCGGGTCACGTGACCGTCGGAGATCAAAGCGGCCGCGGTCGGAAGGGCGTTGGCGCCCCCGCGCGGCGAGGAGCGGTACTGAGGCCGAGAGGAGCCGCTCACCTGAATTCAAGTCAACGTCACCGATGTCCCCCGGACTGAACTACTCGGCCTCTTCCTCCTGGGGGGGGGGGACACGCGGCTTCAGTCACACACGCTGGTGGGGGACGGAGGACGCGAGAGACGTCTGAGGTGGTCTGGACTCACCTGTTCTTCCTCTACCTCTTCTTCTTCTCCTCCCTTTGACAAATGGAAGAGAAAAGGAAGAGGGTGTGTGTGAGAGGGTGTGTGTGAAGGTGTGTGTGTGAGGGTGTGTGTGAGAGGGTGTGTGAAGGTGTGTGTGTGAAGGTGTGTGTGTGAGGGTGTGTGTGAGATGGTGTGTGTGAAGGTGTGTGTGAGGGTGTGTGTGAGAGGGTGTGTAAGAGGGTGTGTGAAGGTGTGCGTGACACGGTGTGTGTGATGGTGTGTGTGAGATGGTGTGTGTGAGGGTGTGTCTGTGAAGGTGTGTGTGAGAGGGTGTGTGAAGGTGTGCGTGAGAGGGTGTGTGTGAGGGTGTGTGTGAGAGGGTGTGTGTGTGAAGGTATGTGTGTGAGAGGGTGTGTGTGTGAAGGTGTGCGTGAGAGGGTGTGTGTGAGGGTGTGTGCGTGAGAGGGTGTGTGAGAGGGTGTGTGTGAGAGGGTGTGTGTGTGAAGGTGTGTGTGTGAGAGGGTGTGTGTGAGAGTGTGTGTGTGTGAGAGGGTGTATGTGAGGGTGTCTGTGAGGGTGTGTGTGTGAAGGTGTGTGTGTGTGTGAGAGGGTGTGTGTGTGAGAGGGTGTGTGAAGGTGTGCGTGAGGGTGTGTGTGAGAGGGTGTGTGTGTGAGTGTGTGTGTGAGGGTGTGTGTGAGAGGGTGTGTGTGAGGGTGTGTGTTTGAGGGTGTGTGTGGGTGTGTGTGTGTGAAGGTGTGTGAGAGGGTGTGTGTGAGGGTGTGTGTTTGAGGGTGTGTGTGTGGGAGTGTGTGTGTGAGAGGGTGTGTGTGAGGGTGTGTGTGAGAGGGTGTGTGTGAGGGCCGGCTGGTTTAAAGATCACCAGCACCCAGCAGCTCCCTCCCAACATCCCATAATAACACCCACCTCGTGTGCCTCGGCCTCCTCTTCCTCCTGCGGGACACAAACAGCCGTCAGTGAAGGACTTGCAGAACCGGGGAGGACAGACGGGTGTTATCGTGCAGGCATCGCCATGGAGACCAGGCCAGAGACGCCATGCAGCCTCCCTAACGGCGAGCAAACGACGGCGGAGCGGCGTCGCCTCGCCTCCACGTGAGCGCCATGCTGCACGCTCACACACACGCGCTCACACACACACACACACACGCTCACACAGGTTCACACAACAGTCGCAACCCCGAGTCAGGACGCGAGGTCGGCGGGAAGGCCGCTGCATCCTCAACGCATACGGTGACACACTGAAGGAGAGGAAGATCACACACACACACACACACACACACACACACACACACACACACACACACGCTGACGAAGGAGACACGGAAGCTCCAGTGAGGCTGAAAGAAGAGAGGGAGTCAGATCCAGGTTCCTAATGAGGGAAGAGAACCAGACGAGCAACTTCACATCTGGAGCCTGTTGGAGGAGGATGGGGGGGGGGTGTTAATGAGGGACGTGGTACCAAACATCTGGGACGTGTTATCAAACATCTGAGAGGTGGTATCAAACATGTGGGACGTGTCTGTGAAGGGTCTCAGTCATCCAGGTCATGGTAATTCTCTTAGCTGAATAAAAGCAACTGGACTAGTTGAGTTTTAGGAAGACGCTTCAAAGACCGACTCTCACTCCCAACATCAGACCTGATGAAGCTCCTGGATGAGAGGAGAAACTCAACCAGTCAACCAGCTATTCAACTAAGAGAATCATCTGGGACCTGGTACCAAACATCTGGGACCTGGTACCAAACATCTGGGACCTGGTACCAAACATTTGAGACGTGGTACCAAACATCTGGGACCTGGTACCAAACATCTGAGACCTGGTACCAAACATCTGGGACCTGGTACCAAACATCTGGGACCTGGTATCAAACATCTAAGACCTGGTACCAAACATCTGGGACCTGGTACCAAACATCTGGGACGTGATACCAAACATGTGGAGGGGCCGAAGGTCACCACACGGGTTAGTGGACACGCGGAGGCTCCGCCTTCATGCACCTGAAGCAGGTGTCATCCAGATGTTGAGACAGCTGGACCTGACGGCCCACACAGCTGCACGTGAGCACGCACATCTGTGAGCAGCGGTGACACCAGATGACCCCAGGCCCTGACCCCTGCGTGATCCACCAAAACCAGTACAGTAACTGGTGTCTGACCACATTCATATTAAAACCAGTACAGTAACTGGTGTCTGACCACATTCATATTAAAACCAGTACAGTAACTGGTGTCTCTGATCACATTTATATTAAAACCAGTACAATAACTGGTGTCTCTGATCACATTCATATTAAAACCAGTACAGTAACTGGTGTCTCTGACCACATTCATATTAAAACCAGTACAATAACTGGTGTCTCTGATCACATTCATATTAAAACCAGTACAGTAACTGGTGTCTCTGATCACATTCATATTAAAACCAGTACAATAACTGGTGTCTCTGATCACATTCATATTAAAACCAGTACAGTAACTGGTGTCTCTGATCACATTCATATTAAAACCAGTACAATAACTGGTGTCTCTGATCACATTCATATTAAAACCAGTACAATAACTGGTGTCTCTGATCACATTCATATTAAAACCAGTACAGTAACTGGTTCTGACCACATTCATATTAAAACCAGTACAATAACGGGTTCTGATCACATTCAGTTTCTCTCAACAGAAAAGAGGAGGAATGTATGAAGTAGTGCAGGAGAGAACGAAGGAAGGGAGGAAGGAAGGAAGGAAGAAAGGAAGGGAGGAAGGAAGGAAGGAAGAAAGGAAGGGAGGAAGGAAGGAAGGAAGGGAGGGAGGAAGGAAGGAAGGAAGGAAGGAAGGAAGGAAGGAAGGAAGGAAGGAAGGAAGGAAGGAAGGAAGGCTTTCTAATATGGGTTAAATGTACCTGAAGCTGTTGGAGCTCTTCTTCATCCTATGAGGAGAAAAGAACAGTCAGGAAGTAAAGGAATACCAGCAGCATGAAAGAGGGGGGGCAGAGGTATGGAGGGGGGAAGAGAGGCAGGGAGGAGAGAGAGAGATGGAGGGAGGGAGAAAGAGAGAGAGGGAGGAGAGAGAGAGATGGAGGGAGGGAGAAAGAGAGGGAGGGAGGAGAAAGTGAGATGGAGGGAGAGAGAGAGAAGGAGAGGGAGAGAAAGAAGGTGGGAAGAGAGAGAGATGGAAGGAGGGGGAAGAGAGGTATGGAGGGGGAGAGAGAGGGAGGGAGAGATGGAATCGGGGCTGTCAGGAATCACTCCTGGAGGAAGTGAGGAACTGGAAGTGAGCAGAAAGACGGGAAACAGATCGGTTAAGGAACGGAGTGAACGTGTGGAGAGAGGGATGAAGGGCTGGAAGGAGACGGAGGTGAAGACCCCCACCGTACCTCTGACCGCAGCTCTTCATCCTGGAGGGAGCAAACCAAGACACGGAAAAAAGAAGGGGTCAAAGGTCAACGGAAGCCTGCGGGAGCGACAACAACGTCCTCGAACGCACCACGACAACGACGACAACGATAACGACGACAACGATAACGATAACAGCCTGGAACAGAAACGTTGAAGGAACGCTGCTCCAAGGCCTTCACCCCCCACGGATACACCACAGTCACGGCTCACGCAACGCTCGGAACGCCACGATTAAACGTGAGGGGAAACGCATCACGACAACGACGATGAAGATGATGATGAAGATGGTGATGAAGGTGATGATGAAGATGGTGATGAAGGTGATGATGAAGGTGAAGATGCAGGTGATGATGATGATGGTGATGATGATGATGAAGATGAAGGTGATGATGAAGATGGTGATGAAGATGGTGATGAAGGTGATGATGATGATGATGATGGTGATGGTGATGATGAAGATGAAGGTGATGATGATGATGGTGATGAAGGTGATGATGGTGATGAAGATGGTGAAGATGATGAAGATGGTGATGATGATAAAGGTGATGAAGATGGTAATGGTGATGATGGTGATGATGATGAAGGTGATGAAGATGATGGTGATGAAGATGATGAAGATGGTGAAGATGATGATGATGAAGATGATGATGAAGATGATGATGAAGATGAAGATGTGCATCCTGAGGCTGAACACCGGACCCTGAGCGGAACGTGCACCACGACGAAGGCCCGACGAGCCCGGATGAGAGGGCTCGAACGGAAGAAGACGAGCACTGGCGATGATGTAACCGTGGCGACGCCCGTGATGAGGGGGGGGGGGTCACTCACCCGGTCTTCCTCGGCTTCGTCTTCGTCCTGCTGGGGGAGAGAGAGGGGATCGGTCAGGGCGGCTGGCGGCGCTGCGGCGTGCTGGGAGGCGGTCGGCGTTCCTACCTGCTCCTCCTCTTCGTCAGCCCGCACCTGCTGGGGGAGGAGACAGAGTCAGTCACATGGTACAAGGACCCGCCCCCGGGGGGCGGGGCCACAGCACAGGTGAACGGCCCACCCACAGGGGGCGGGGCCACAGCGCAGGTGAACGACCGAGCTCAGTGAGAATGAACAGGAGATGCAGGAGCTAGAGATGGAATGTTTGGGAAGGGGGGCATTCCAGGAATGTTGAGAAGATTTGGGAAAAACATTCGGTTAATGGGGAAGGCGGACCCTCGTGGGCGTGACCTCGTCTGCTCCTTCTACTTGCTGGTCTTCCTCGGCGGGAGCGTCTTCGTCCGCGGCCTCTGCCTCCTCCTCTTCCCCCTCTTCCTCCTCCTCCTCCTCCTCCTCCGCTTCCCCGTTCTGCTGCTCCGCTGGAATCTCCTTGTCATGTGGCGAAAACAACAGCTGGAGGTTAAAACCACCCGCGGTCACGTGACCCCGGGAGCAGCCAGCCGATTGGCCGCTCCGCGCCTCCGCTGCCGGAAGGCCTGGAAAAGACGGAAGTGCGTCCGCCGCTCGGAGACACAGATCCAGAACCTGTTGAGTGGATCCAGAACCTGTTGAGTGGATCCAGAACCTGCTGAGTGGATCCAGAACCTGTTGAGTGGATCCAGAACCTGCTGAGTGGATCCAGAACCTGCTGAGTGGATCCAGAACCTGTTGAGTGGATCCAGACCTGCTGAGTGGATCCAGAACCTGCTGAGTGGATCCAGAACCTGCTGAGTGGATCCAGAACCTGCTGAGTGGATCCAGAACCTGCTGAGTGGAGAACCTGTTGAGTGGATCCAGACCTGCTGAGTGGATCCAGAACCTGCTGAGTGGATCCAGAACCTGCTGAGTGGATCCAGAACCTGTTGAGTGGATCCAGAACCTGCTGAGTGGAGAACCTGTTGAGTGGATCCAGAACCTGCTGAGTGGATCCAGAACCTGTTGAGTGGATCCAGAACCTGCTGAGTGGATCCAGAACCTGCTGAGTGGATCCAGACCTGCTGAGTGGATCCAGAACCTGCTGAGGCGGGAACGCTCAGGGAGGAGAGGAACACGTTAACGTTGGGGATGACGGGATAAGGCCTCTCCTGGGGCGTCCTGCGTCCAGACACGTCGGGGAACCTGCGATGGGTTTAAGAGCGCCCTGAAACGTGGGGGAACATCTGGAGGAGGCCGATTCCAGATGTGGAAGCAGCACGCTCTGGATGACCTGAGGGTGGGAGGAGGACCCGGAACCACGAGGGCGGAGCAGGGGAGCGCGGGTAGTGGGAGGGGTGAGGCGGGGTGAGGAGGAGTAAGGAGGGGGTGGGGGCCGATGGAGGGGTGAGGCAGGGTGAGGCGGGGTGAGGCGAGGTGAGGAGGGGTGAGGAGGGGTGAGGCGGGGGTGAGGCAGGGTGAGGAGGGGTGAGGGGGGGTGAGGAGGGGTGGGGGCCGATGGAGGGGTGAGGCGGGGTGAGGTGGGGTGAGGAGGGGTGGGGGCCGATGGAGGGGTGAGGCGGGGTGAGGCGGGGTGAGGAGGGGTGAGGAGGGGTGGGGGGCCAATGGAGGGGTGAGGCGGGGTGAGGCGGGGTGAGGAGGGATGGGGCGGAGTGAGGAGGGGTGAGGCGGGGTGAGGTGGGGTGAGGAGGGGTGGGGGCCGATGGAGGGGTGAGGCGGGGTGAGGCGGGGTGAGGAGGGGTGAGGAGGGGTGGGGGCCAATGGAGGGGTGAGGCGGGGTGAGGCGGGGTGAGGAGGGATGGGGCGGAGTGAGGAGGGGTGAGGCGGGGTGAGGAGGGGTGAGGAGGGGTGAGGAGGGGTGGGGGCCAATGGAGGGGTGAGGCGGGGTGAGGCGTGATGGGAAAAGAAGAGAGGGAGGGATTACTGTGGGGTCGTCGGCGTTCCCGTGGGCGTCGCCGTGCGTCCCGTTCTCCACGATGAGCTTCTGCTGCGCCTCCTGCGTCCGCCGGAGCGTCGAGGAGACAAAATAAAAACACGACTTCAAACGGTCGCCGACGTCCGACCGCGACGCCGACGCCCACTGACCTTTGACCCCGGGGGAGGGGGCAGGCCCAGGAAGGCGAACACCGCGTTGTCCTCCTTGGCGTTGAAGAAGGTGTCGTAGTCCTGCGCACACACACACACACACACACACACACACACACACACACACACACACACACGCTCAGAACCATCGCCATGACAACCCCCCCCGCTTACGCCGCAGTAGTCGTCGTCGTTGAAGATCTGGGGGGCAGCCGGGATGCCGTTGCTGGGCTTCATGTCCGAGGGGACGTTGTCCCTCATCCAGGCGCGGTTGTCCTCGCTGCAGGCGATGTCCAGCTGGGCGTAGTCCACCTTCAGGGCCTCCAGGAAGCCCACCACATCCTGCTGCTTCTTCTTGATCTGGGGGGGGGACCGGTAGGGGGGGCACCAGGAGTACACCGTGACTCGTCAACAACAACCACGACACTTCAAAGCCAGGTTCAGCCCCTCAACACGTGTTCTAAGTTGATCTCTTTGATCTCTTTGATCCCCCCCCCCCCCTTCTTTCTGGTTGTTTTCTGGCCCCTGGCACAGGAGCAGGAGGGGGGGGGGTCTTTATCGGTGTGAACAAACATGTCGCCCCCCATGAACCGGCTGTGGAGCTTTTCCCCAGACGTGGGGGGTCCAGGGGGGGGGTCCAGGGAACCGTTCTAACCAGTAAACCCGTGTGGAGACGCAGAACGCAGACACACCGAGGGTGGTGTCAGTCCCCCGACCCCCCCCCCGGACACGGGCCCGACCACCCCCGGACCGAGGGAGCGTCCCCGGCGTCGGTGCGGGGGGGCGGTGACGTCACGGCCGAGGTGCGAGGCCTTACCGCGGTGGATCCAGAGGAGGAGGCCAGGAACACCTTGATCACCATGGCGGAGCAGCTCACACACGGCCTCCTATTCTTAGAGACGGGCGGGGGCGGGCGCACGCACGCAGGGGGGCACACGCACGGGGGGGCGGGGCGGGGGGGGGGCTGGGGTTATTTTGGGCCGGGCTCCCTCGGTGCAGGATTGGAGGGTCGGCCCCCCCGGGCCCCCCGCCGCCCCCCCTGATTGGCAGCTGGGGCCGTCCGTCCCGGCGGGGGGGGAGGGGGCCCTGAAGTCGCCCCCCCCCCGGGTGAGTGCATATATGGACAGAATCAGTCCTGAGCGGCACCATAGGCTGGACCCGGACCGGGTCCTCCAGAAACACACGAAAGGCTCATTCTGACGGCTGCAGGTGACCCTCCAGTGTGTGTGTGTGTGTGTGTGCGTGTGTGTGTGTGTGTGTGTGTGATCCTTACACACACACATAAAGCCATTATTATTAATATTATTTATATTAATATTATTATTGTTATTATTACTGTTTTCATGGCTGCAGGTGACCCTCCAGTGTGTGTGTGTGTGTGTGTGTGTGTGTGATCCCTACACACACACATAAAGCCATTATTATTATTATTTATATTAATATTAATATTATTATTGTTATTATTACTGTTTTCATGGCTGCAGGTGACCCTCCAGTGTGTGTGTGTGTGTGTGTGTGTGTGTGTGTGTGTGATCCTTACACACACACATAAAGCCATTATTATTATTATTTATATTAATATTAATATTATTATTGTTATTATTACTGTTTTCATGGCTGCAGGTGACCCTCCAGTGTGTGTGTGTGTGTGTGTGTGGGGGGGTCATCCTTAAACACACACATAAAGCCATTATTATTATTATTTATATTAATATTAATATTATTATTGTTATTATTACTGTTTTCATGGCTGCAGGTGACCCTCCAGTGTGTGAGTGTGTGTGTGTGTGTGTGTGTGTGTGTGTGGGTCATCCTTACACACACACATAAAGCCATTATTATTATTTATATTAATATTATTATTGTTATTATTACTGTTTTCATGGCTGCAGGTGACCCTCCAGTGTGTGTGTGTGTGTGTGTGTGTGTGTGGGTCATCCTTACACACACACATAAAGCCATTATTATTATTATTTATATTTATATTAATATCATTATTGTTATTATTACTGTTTTCATGGCTGCAGGTGACCCTCCAGTGTGTGTGTGTGTGTGTGTGTGTGTGTGTGTGGGTCATCCTTACACACACACATAAAGCCATTATTATTAATATTATTTATATTATTATTATTATTACTGTTTTCATGGCTGCAAGTGACCCTCCAGTGTGTGTGTGTGTGCGTGTCATCCTTACACACACACACATAAAGCCATTATTATTATTTATATTATTGTTATTAATATTATTATTATTACTGTTTTCATGGCTGCAGACTTTCATGAAGGAACCTTCAGAAGTTGCTTATTGGCTCAAATCCGCCCAAACAAGAGGTCAACTAAAGACAAACAAACTCTTTATATTTACGGTTCAGGTTCTTCAGGATCAAAACTCAAACGTCGCTGAATCGTCAGAAACACGAACTTTTCACTGACATCGAAAAACGAAAGCGCTTCCACAAGTTGGTTCCAGAGCGCTTCCAGGGGCGTACAGCCTGGTGGATCACACAGTAATTAGTCATGTCCCCCACGTGTCCAGGACAAACGCTTGGTGGACACACGCGCCCCGTCCTTACACACACGAGGACAGCAGTTCCAAAGACTTTAATGTAAAAACCACAAGGTCACGTTCAGAAACGTTTTACACGCCAGACAAACGCAGCAGCACGAGCACAACGGCGACACGCGGGAGAGCAATAAGTTAACAAAATAAGAGTCTTCGTTTCCTAGGCGACGGCGTGGAGGCCCAGCGTCACGACTTTGTTGCAGACGACCAGCCAGCAGGTGATCCCCACTCCACCTGAGGAGAGAAGAGAGTCAGGACGGCCACGGTCGGGGGGGCGTGGCTTCACCTGCCACCCCGGTGGGGAAGGCCACCAGGCGCTCCACGGGGGCGATCCACTTGCTGGGGACCACGGTCACGGGGTCGGAGTAGAACTTCCATATCAAGGAGATCATGAGCGCCGCCTGGGGAGGAGAAGAGCGGTTACCTCACCCCCCCCCGCGCGGCGCTGGGGCCCAGGCGGACTCTGGCTCCTCCCACCTGCAGGATGTAGAAGACGATGTTGACCACCCACTTCATCTTGGCCTGCTGCGCCGTCCTGGACTTGACTGCAAGTGAGCAGACGCAGACGCAGACGTGAGTCACGGTTAGGGGTGCTGCAGACGCAGCCGGCGCCTCCTGCCGCAGGGGCGCTGTGGCAGCGTGCAGCAGCTGCAGCAAAGGTGCTCCTCAAACGAAGGCGGGGGCGGTGGGAACAGCCACAGCGGTCGTGACCGGGGACGACTTTTTAGGTTTCACTTCTAGATTTTGCTCAGTTTCACTGTTGGTTGTTGCCGCGGTGACACGTCGGCTTGACTCAGTGTTTGAGTCTGATAGGAAACCCCCTGAAGACCTGAAGACCTGAGGGGCTTCAGAAGCCAGCAGGTCCAGCAGGTCCTGACCAGAACTGCTTTGCCACGGTCTCACCTCTCCCACAGAGGGTCAGGGGTCATGAACTCAAAATATGGAAGAACCAACAGGAGAATAAAACTGGAAATGTAAAGCTAATGAAACACGGGATGCTTAAAACCTCACCTTTAATATTTCAAATATTTACATGGGGATGCTTAAAACCTCACCTTTAATATTTCAGATATTTACACGGGGATGCTTAAAACCTCCCCTTTAACACCACATATGTGATAACAGGTGGAACTTCTGATCCATCCTGATGTTTTCTGCTCCACCTGTTTTCATTTTGACCGCTGGTGTTTCGTCCCTGTGGGATGTGTGTCAGCATGTGTGTCCTACCGTGTGTCTACAGTTTGTGTGTCATTGTGTGTTTCCTACCGTGTGTCTACAGTTTGTGTGTGTCCTACCATGTGTCTTCAGCTTGTGTGTCCTACCGTGTGTCTTCAGCTTGTGTGTCATCTTCTGTGTTTCCTACCGTGTCTACAGTTTGTGTGTCATTGTGTGTTTCCTACCATGTGTCTTCAGTTTGTGTGTTTCCTACCATGTGTCTTCAGCTTGTGTGTCCTACCATGTGTCTTCAGCTTGTGTGTTTCCTACCATGTGTCTTCAGTTTGTGTGTTTCCTACCATGTGTCTTCAGCTTGTGTGTGTCCTACCATGTGTCTTCAGTTTGTGTGTTTCCTACCATGTGTCTTCAGCTTGTGTGTGTCCTACCGTGTCTTCAGTTTGTGTGTTTCCTACCATGTGTCTTCAGCTTGTGTGTGTTCTACTGTGTGTCTTCAGCTTGTGTGTGTCCTACCGTGTCTTCAGCTTGTGTCGGTCCTACCGTGTGTATTCAGCTGTGTGTCATTGTGTGTTTCCTACCGTGTGTATTCAGCTGTGTGTCATTGTGTGTTTCCTACCGTGTGTCTTCAGCCTGTCGGTCATCTTGTTGATCTTCCTCTCCAACCTGGCGTGTCTGGCGAACTCGTCCATCATGCTGATGGTCGACTGCTCCTTCTTCATCTCGTGGATCTCCGCCCTCATCTCACTCTCCTGCTCAGCGTCCTTCTGGACCATCTTGGACAGCTTAAACAGGAGGGAAAGCAACAGATTGTCTGTTGTAGACCAAAGATCTAAAGGTTCAAGTCACATCTTCAGATGTTCCTGACTCATGAGTTTAACTGAGGATGTCAGGATTGTCTACAAGTGTCAAAACAAATGCACGTGATTAAAGCTGCACAAAGAGGTATTGGCAAAAGAACTGGGAATGGGATGATTAATTACATTTCATTCAAGTATTTAATGAGAATATCAAGAAAATCTCACTATTTGTTATCCTAAAATAAAACGGCTAAAATAAGCTCTTTGACGTCACGAAAGGCTGATTTAGCAGCAGCAGCGTGAGCGACAAGCACCTCCCGTAGTGAGGTTATAACTCACAAAAGAGGAGATAGACGGCAGAAGCGTCTTCATGAGGTTACAAAGAAAAACTGAGGCGAGGACGAGAAACCAGGCACAGCCGGCCGCCATCTTGGCTCCGCTTTTTCTTCTTCTTCTTCCTCTTCTTCTGTGTTTTCGTGCGGCGGGAGCGCCTCGCCTCGCCGCCGCCCTGTGGCCGGTGGTGGTCACTGCAGCGGCTCACTGTCTTACTGAGAGGACAAAAAACGACGAAACAAAAGCCAATAAATCATTTTACCGAGCACAGTTGCTCTTATAAACTCCAAAATACATCTGGCGACCCGCTCCCGGCTGTGTTTGCATCTTCTTCATGGGAGCTGCTCCACATCTGGGCGGACATTTTTGCAATTTTTTTTTTCCCCGACACAGTTTTTATTTATCTCAACATAATGATCCAGACAAAAGACAGCGAGGACGTCAGACGACGTTGAAAAAGACACACATGTCCAATGAGTGTAATGGAAGAAATAAAACCGATAATAGATAAGAAAATGGGTATGCAAAATCTATAATATAAATGAAGAAATGAATAGATGCAAAAGGCAACTTCGATCAAAGGCATTAAACACAGTGTAAATGTTTTTGTGTGCATTTCTGCTTGTAAAATTATATTCGTGATTGTGAGGTTTGTTAAAAATCGGATCGGGTAAGTGTGTGATCCAGTAAACTACGTATCGTTGTCATTGTAACCACAAGACCAAAACGAAAGAGAGCTGGTTTCGGCGGTCAAATGACAAAAACAACACTTTACGCACGAACTTCCCGATAATCATTTTTAATACCCGGTGGGAGCGATTCTGCAGAAGCGCGTCTGCAGCGAAGAGACGATTAAAATAAGAGCAAAGGCCCAAATATGCAACCACATCGGCCTGGAAAATATCTAATAAAGAGCTGGAGGGGCTTAAAGGACAGCCATGGGCACCGTCCCGTCCACCTGAACGTCACATTCATCGTTCTGACACGATTCCCCCGCTCTCTTCTGTCATTTAGACAATTTTAAACGTCGTTTGTTCGTCGTTCGCGCATGCGCAGACGCGCCGCGGCTTCCGGGTACGGATCGGGCAGAGCCGTCGGGACGGGACGCGGTGACGTCACGCGGCTCGCGCTCCTTCGGTTTATGGCGCAGATACAATTCGGCCTCGACCCGCGCGGGCGAGCGGCGGCGGCGGCGGCGGGGCCGGGGGGCCGGGGGGCCGGGGGGCCCGCGGCCGTGCGCGGTGACGTCGCCGCCGCGGCCTCGGCCGCCGCGGCTCGGGCGGACATGTCGCGAACAAAAGTGCAAAGAGGGCCGCCGTGAGTGGCACGCGGCGCTGCCCACACAGGTGAGCTGTTATGGTTCAAAAACGAGCAGCCTCCGGGCGGCGGCCAATCAGCGGCGGCGGGGGGCGGGACCCGCCGCGGCGCGGCGCCCCCATTGGCCCGGGCGCGAGACGCACCGGGAGGGGGAGCCAATCCGGTTCCAGCTGGTTCTCCGGGGCCAGGCGTTCACGTTAACGCACTTTTCTGAAGGTGAAGGGAGGCGCAGATAAAGACCCGGGTCGCGTCGCCAAGCCTGCGGAAAAGCCTCCTCTCCTCCTTCTCCTTTCTCTCTCTCTCTCTCTCGATCCCTCGATCTTCTTCGGCCGTCGAGCACCAGGGCGCCATGGGACGGAGACGGGTGAGTTTCCGCGGGAGCGAGCCGCGACCGCGCCGGGAGTCCCCGCCGGTCCCCGCTCCAGCCCCGGCTCGGCCCCCCCGAGCAGGGCACCGGCCCCGGCTGCAGACCTCCTCCTCGATGCACCTTTATTCCCCCCCTTTTCGCCCCTATTTCTTCATTTGCGGCCGCGGGTGTGAGCGCGGGTCGAACAGGTTGCCGCTTAAAGGAAGCGTCCGGCCGAATTGCCGCGGGGGTTCGGACTTAATCCCGGCTTTGCGGACGTGCGTGAGGACAACTCTTATTTTTAAACTTACACGGTGCGGGTTTTTTTTGTGTGTGTGTTTTTTTTTTTTTTTTTACGTGCGTACGTGCCGCCGCGCAGAGTCGGACTTTATGGCGACCCGCCGAGCGCCACCTCCGGGCCGTGCAGGGCCCGCGCCCCCCTACCCTCGACGGTAGTCCGATTATCGACTTAAACTTTGGCGACTCTTTCGGGGGCCGAGTTCCGGACCGGGGGCGCGTTTTTCCCGCGGCAACAGTTGCAGGAGCGGCGGTCCGGGGGGAGCGGGGAGGCTGCTCTCCGCCGAGCTTGCATAATTTCTTTATGACTTGAGGGGAGGGAGAGGTGCCCATCCCCCCCTCACACACGCCCACATCAAGCCCTTGTTACTCTGACTTCACACTTTGCTTTTTGTCGCTGTCTCTCGCAGGCTGCCGGGACTGCAGAGGGAAGTACAGAGGTCAGTATCACGCCAAGGCACCGAGGGCTTCGCCACACGGGGACGGGGTTTGAAAGAATAAACATGTTTCCGTGGGGCTTAGTGCAGCCCAGAGCACGCGTACGGATGAACGCTAATCTCCCCCGCTGCCTGCAGAGATGCTGTGATTCGAGCGCAGATGTGTAATAAATTGAAATGTGTTTTATTTGCATGCGTCAAGTGACAATGGTTCATTGACGCCGGCTATGGTTTCCTGAAACCACTTTGCAGACGGCGGTGACCTTTCGCTTGGCGTCACCGCTGAGGTTAGGTGTGGACACCGGGACACGCCGACGATCGTTTTTCACGAGCCGGCAGGGTCTTAAACGGCCCGTGCGCACATTCGAACCCACTTCAGACTTCTGCTTGCGTTTGTAGTGATGCGTTTCTCCGGCTCTAGTCGCGAGAAACAGGTGTGAAAAGCTCAGATTTTGAGTTTCGCTGCGACACGGGTGTCAAACAGGAAGTCCGTTAACATCCATCCAACAGACAAACGTTCAGTAACCCACAACACACACACACACACACATGTGCATGTTATTACTTGCTTGTTTGCCACATTGTGTAATTATGTTTGTGGCTGATGTTGAACACAGGGGGCAGTGTAGTCCAGGAAGTGTTGGAATTCAAACTGCAGGCTTCACCAATCACGGATCCCACTCCGACACTAGCATTCTGGGAAATGTTGTTCTTTCGCCCAAAGTCTGTGATGCAACTTTTTTTTTTCCTCTTTAGTTTTCTTCCCTTTAACCACAGAGTGAAACAAGTAAAGTGACTTTAACTTCCCTTCTGCAACGGCGCTCCTCACGGCACGTAGCCGATCTCAAATTATGTAAATGCTCGAGTCACAACAACCATATTGGAGCGTGGAGAAGATTATGTGACGATTTAAGACAGACTCAGGCCTGCTCATTCACTGTTTGAGCTAAGCTAATTAGTGGGGGGTTATTTTTACACATCTCTTGTTACCACACACACACACACACAGTAGGAAGAATAGTGTGTGAACGAGGGAGGCAAAAAAAAAAACAACCTCTTTTAGATGTGCGTATACCACGTCAGAAAACCTGATGTGTATGGAAGTGGTATACAGTCTGGAGGTCTGGGATAAGAACCTCTGTGGGATTCGAACGAGCTGCTTCTGTCCAAACGTTTGATCGGTCGGGCTCACCACGACGTGTTTTTGCTGTGTTTTAATGCTCTCTGCGTCTCTCCGCAGCCAACGAGGAAATCCAAAAGGCTGAGTGACGTAAGTTCCACACACGGTAACACTTTATTGCAGCGATGATCTATGCTGCACTTGTATTTTTGGACAAGATGTAATGTGCTTTTTTTTTTTTTTCTTTTTTAATGTTTCTTGCAGAAAGAGCAGCCGGCCCCAGCCCCAGAAAAGAAAAAGGTAAGGGCGCCCCTGCAGTTTTCCCGGGGAGACCCCGGACCGGGTGTGCCGGTAGGGCAGAGGGTGGTGAAGCCAGAGGCCCTGTCCCTCTTAAATCTTGGTGAAGCAGGAAGCCGTTGCACAACCCCACCGAAGGCGCTTGTGCTTTTGTGGCTCCTCGGGGGCCCCGGCGGTGTCGTCAGCGGCGCGGCCGTGACGGGAAGGGTGGGCGAGGGAGGCTGGCGGGCGGCCCGGCGGGCTTGTTTCCGTTGCGTTTACCTGAGGGAGCGTGCGGCGGCCCTGCTCCCTTCTTGTGATCAGGCAGCCCCGAAGCCCAAGAAGGTAAAAGAGGCGGCGAAGGCCAAGCCGGAGGAGGAGAAGAAGGACGAGTCCCAGACGAACGACGAGGGCCCGGCCGAGAACGGCGAAGCCAAGGCCGAGGAGGTGCGTGGACGCCCCCCCGCCGCCGCCGCCACGCCCGTGTCCCGTAGACGTGTAACGCTCTCTCTCTTTTTTTGTGTGTCTTCGCCGAGCAGCCTGCTGCAGCGGCGGCGGCGGAGGAGGAGGAGGAGTCAGGAGACAAGGAGGACGAGGCCGAGAAGGAGGGGAAGACGGAGTAGTGGGGACATCCAAAAACGCTCGCTGTACCTTGATCGATGTACAATGCAGAGATTGTTATTATCTATTTTCTTAAGATGATAATGTTTTTAGGGATGAGATGGCAGAAATGCATTTTTAATTTCCCCCCTTAGAAGGGATTTTTTTTCCCCAGTTTGTTTTATTACTTCATAGTGCTTCTTTGTTTGTTTGTTTGTTTGTTTTGTTTTCCATTGATCTGGCTGTTAGACCTTGAGTCGTAGTTTTCTCTGAGACGCGTCGCATCAGGACCGGACTTCAGGACCGTCTACACGAAACATTCCTGAGATGGAGGGGAGCTTTTAAACGTGGTCCTGACACATCCATGGCATCATTATACTGTTTGAAAGGGAATTGGATGGACTTAAATTCAAGGGTTATGTCTCCAGTAATTATGCTTTCCATCACTGTTTACTTTAATCATTTTAATTTGTCCTGGAACTGATTGGGTAAATTCCTGTTTTGGTGTTTGGATTTTCGCTACCAATGTACAGTTTTGTTTGTTTGTTTGGTTTTTGTTTTTTTTTTTAAGAAAAAGGTAAAAAATGTTTTCTTTATAATTGGTATAAAATGCCAGTTAAAGTGTGAATGTCTCTGTTTCTCGGTGAGGTATTACGTAGCCGTGTGTCCGCGGTGTGGTCCCGATGGTTAACCGTGCTCGTGGCGTGATGTTCTGATGGAACGCCGGTCCCCGCCGGCGTCCTCCGACGCCTGCTGGCTGAGCCGGGGACCGCCGGCGTCCTCCCGGTGACCCACTGGACCTTTGTGATGTGCGACTGGTTCAGTACTGGGGGGGGCTCGGCCCCGAATGCGGGACGTCTGGACCAAACCGTGTGCCCGTAGATGTGAGGAGGCCGTGGCGTGATGGTGGACGAGTGACTGATAAATGTGGAACCCTGTGTACGCGCCCCTCACCCTGGGGGGGGGACGGGGGGGGGCGTCCCCAACTCAAATAAACTCCGTGTCTGCTTGATGGGAAAACAGTGCTGTCTCTCTCTGAGGGCTGGCTCCGGACCCTTCGGGGGGGGGCAGGGCCGGGACATCAAAGGCCGGGCGAAAAGATGAAAGCCGCCTGCTCGTTCAAAGCGACGTGACATCAAAGGCCGTTCTTTGTTGCTTTCAAGAAGCCGGGGTTCTGTTTTGTTTTGTTTTTTTTGGGGGGGCGAGTGTGGCGGGACGCGGTCGTCCACAGGAGCCGACTCAGACCCGCAGCCATGTCCGGGACGACGAGCCTGGAGTCAGGTAACGAGGCGAGGACCCCTCCGAGGGGGCCAGCACCGGCCTTTCGGGGTGGGGGGGGGCCCGGGGGTTGAGGTGGGGGGGCCCGGGGCACGGGGGTTGAGGCGGGGGGGCCCGGGGCGCCGGGGGGGGCGCCAGGGCGCCGCGGCTCCCGCAGCACTAGTTCGCGGCGGAGGCGCGTCCGCCTCATCTAGTCCGCCCTTTCGGCCGCGCTCCCTCGCCCCGCCGCGGCCGGGGGGGCCGCCCCGCGGGGGGGGGGCGGGGGCCCGGGCGCAAGCGGGCCGGCGGCCGGGGCCGTCGGCGGCTCGGAGCCCGGGTCTTTGTGGCGGGCGGGCGGGCGGGCGCCTCCCCACCCCCTTTTTCCTGTGTCGCTCCGCGGCGCCGGAAGTCGGCGGTGAGAAGGCCTCGTCCTCCCGTGGTGATCGGGCCAGACGGACGGCGGCGCTACCGCGGCGACGGCGACCTGCTCACGGCCCCCTGCGCCCCCACCCGCCGCTGGCCCCCCGGGCCCCCCCCGCTGCCCCCCCCGGGCCCCGCTGCCCCCCGCCACCGCCGACGCCCCGATGGCCGAGCCCCGCGGCGCCTCGCTGCTCGAGTCGGGTAAGCTAAGCGGCCGGGGGCCGGCGGCCGCGGGGGGGGGGGCCCGCCGGGGCCGCTACCGTGCCCCCCGCCCCGCTGACGCCCCCCCCGCTTGTCTTCCAGAGCTGTACTACCTGATCTCCCGCTTCCTCACGACGGGGCCGTGTCGGAGAGGCGCCGAGGTGAGTAGACGCGGGGCCCCCCCCGGGGGGGGCCCGCCACCCCGGGGGGGGCCCGGGGGGTCCGGGGGGGGCTGTCCGGGGGGGTCCTAACCCGCTCGTGTGTCCCCGCAGGTCCTGATCGGTGAACTCGAGGAACATCAGGTGTGTGCCCCCCCTCACACACACACACGGGGACCAAACTTGTGTCTCCAGCCGCATGTGTGCCCCCCCCCCCTTGTTGTTTATCTTTGTTTATTGTTGTTGACCCCCCCCACGTGTGGGACTCTCGACCCCCTCTTTATCCGCAGCTCCTGCCGACGAGGCTCGACTGGCAGGGCAACGAGCACCGGAGGACCTACGAGGACGTGGTGAGTGCCCCCCCCCCGACGGCTCCACCTGCACCCCCCCTCACCTTCCTCACCCCCCCTCACCTTCCTCACCCCCCCTCACCCCCCGCTGTTGTCGTCCCGTGACAGGGACGGCGGCCACGCGCCGCTCCTGTTTACTCCCTTTGTTCTCCCCCCTCGCCGCGCCGCCGTCGCCCCCCCCGGTTCCGCCCGCCTTAAGTCGCCCCCCCGGGCCATCACCCCCCCCACCACGGGTCGCTCCCTGAGGGGGGGGGGCGGCCCGGGGGCCCGAATTCGCGGCGGCGGAGGGTTTAATGTCGTTTATCCTGCACTTTTGCCTGCTGCAGGGGGGCGGGCCCTCGCGCTCGAGCTGCGGGGAGACGGCCGCGCCGGCCAATCAGAGGCCGCGGATCGCTGTCTCCACGTCGCTCTGCGTGTGACCCGCGCTCCGATTGGTCCGTTGAAACGGGTGGTTTGCATACAGGCCACGCCCCCCCGGGCTCGGAGCTGAGACGCATATGAAACCACAGACTGTCCTGCCAGACATTATTCGCACAGAACTTTGTTGGCAGGCCGCATTTTCCAGAACACTGAGGGGGGGGGGGTGAATATGTGGAGCACAAAAGTGCTCCGGTCCTCTGTGGCGTCCGCTTCACGACAAACACAGCTCCGTTTTCTTGTTTTTATTTACGTTTCCTGCACATCCCCGCCCTGCAGATGTTTTTATAACACACCCCGAGCTCGCCAACAGTTCCCTATCTGCTCGGCCTCGCGGTCGAAGGTGCGAGGGCACGGGAAGTCGCGCTTTTACGGCCCAAAGAGGCCGTAAGAACGCGATTGCGTGCGCCGTTTTGATGGTCCGGGCGTAGTTCGCTCTGGCCGCGCGGCACATATCCCCCTCACCCTGCGTCTCGTTCCCCCTCGCCAGGTCGCAGCCAACAGACACATTGCGCCGGACCATTTGCTGCGGATATGTATGCAGATCGGACCGATTCTCGACAAAGCGGTGCCATCGTGCGTCTCTGGCGTACAGACTCTCCTGGGCACCGGAAAACAGTCTGCGCTCAGGACCGCAAAGGGTACGTCTTTAAATGCACACTGGAGACGAAATAACAATAAGGCTTCTTTCGCATCTTTTTTGCTTGTTGTCGGTATCGAATCATTTTTTTGTGACTATTTTCAGACTTTGAGAGCTCACAGTTACCAGCTTCATCATATGCAGCCCTTCACTGTGGCAGACCACCAGAGAGGCCTTCAAACTGCAAGAAAACTCAGCACCTTGGTAGGCTCAGTCTCTGTCTGAGGCTCTCTGTCGGCCACAGAACAAAAAGCGGGTGTTGTGCGTGCATGTGCGCACGCGGGCCTCTTGACGATCAAGTGGGCATTTTACTGGGTTCGAACCTTACTCTGTAGGTTTGCATGGGATTTTACTGTCCTCAGCACTGTGTGCATTTCCCGCTTTGCTAGATTGTTCGCGATTGTTCCTGAATCATTTACTGCCTGCAACACCTGGCTATCGTCTGTTCAGGAAAATAGTCATGTCTGCCTCTCATTTTTCGAGTTGCTTATAGTCAGTGTGTTCAGGGGATACAGAGAACTGGGGAGAGTGCTCTAGTTTCTGCGCCATTGTAGTTTCTCTGCTTATAGGGGCCAGATGTTTCAGATTTCAGAGCAGCTGTCATTGTTGGTATTTACTGATCGCGGGTGAATCGGAGCTGCTGTTTTTCTTCTTTCTTAAAGCTGACTCGCAGTGATATCGGCGATATAATGGGCGGCTAGGGAGGAGCGCTGAAACTAGTTTGTTCCATGTTTAGGTGATAAAATGTAGCAGTCTGCTGGAGTTTATGTTTTTATTCCTGTGCAGTCTGTGGCGCTTCTCCCGATAATGTGCCGTGGGTCTCGCTGTCTCGGTTGCGTTCTTGTAACAACCCTGAAATTTGCGTCGCTTCACCCACGCGGTCGATGTCTTATTATCAACAGTTAAGGTCCTTCGTGGGAGAGAGCTGACGGGAGCACATCGCTTCACCCGCACCCACCCTGTCAACAACTATGCGCACATGGTCCTGCACAGGAGGCTCCTGGGTCATCTGTCTGCCGTTTACTGCATTGCTTTTGATCGTACCGGCCTCAGAATTTTCACAGTAAGTGGAAACTACTGCGACCAGTCTCTCTCTCTCTCTCTGTGATTTACAGTCCTGCATGTTCTGTGTGTGGAGCTGACCGATGCGTCTCTGTTGATCAGGGCTCAGATGACTGTTTGGTGAAGATTTGGTCTTCATTCGATGGACGGCTCCTGTCCACGTTGCGGGGACACACTGCAGAGATTACAGACTTGGCAGTCAATTATGAAAACACACTCATTGCTGCTGGAAGTTGTGACAAGACCATCCGTGTGTGGTGCCTTCGTACCTGTGCCCCCGTGGCTGTGCTGCAGGGGCACAGCGGATCCATTACCTCCCTACAGGTAAGCACTCGCTCAGCTTTATGGCAAAGTCGCGATGAATTACTAGCAAACTGCAGGAAATCTCATTCTGTTCAATGCCACGTGTTTCCAGTTTTCACCGTTTGCCAAGGGCTCCAAACGTTACATGCTGTCCACTGGAACTGATGCAACCTTGCACTTCTGGCAGTGGGACGTGGACAGCATGAAATTTGGGTGAGAGCTGCTTTTAATCAACAGCTTGTTGTTCTTGACTTTTTTTTTTTTTTTTTTCTTTCCCAAATAAAGTTTGCTCCCTTTCAACGTTAATTATTAACAGTAACATATTCGTAAGGAGCTCGCTGAGGATGGAAGTGTTATGGCTCCACGTTTGCATTCGCTGTATTTTTTTTTTAACGCTGTCGGTTCCGCGGTTAAACCGGCCGAGGTTGCGTCAGCCGCTGCGCGTAAACGTAAACCTTTGCCATGGAAATCCTCAATTGGCCTACAGCAAAGAGACAACCAACCAGACTGGGTTGAGCCGTCATCGCTGCCCCTCCATATAAAGTAAAACAGTCTTTACATTAACCCGTTTTCAGGGAAAACCGTTTTAAGAGGGGCTTTGCTTTGCCAGAGAAAATTCAGCATTCGTGCAAAAACAGTGCAGAGAAAAGCTTTACATTTGCTCCTGTAAGGCGAGCCATGCCCCACCCTTCGCGTTCTTCCAGGTCTGAACTGAAGCGGTGCAAAGAAACGTTTAAACGTAGTGCTTCTCGGTCTGGCGCCACCCTGTCTGTTGGTTTTGATCCACTTTGCATGTGATTGGATGGTAAATATATAAAACAAATATATTTAGCCCCCGCTCATTTGGCGCGTGCACTAATGCACATTATGTTATTAACTTGCCTGGTTTTGTAAGTAACCTGCGTTTATTTTGCTCCGTAGTGATCAGTCACACAAGTTTACAGAGCGGCCCAGGCCGGGAGTTCAGACGGTGTGCTCCTCCTTCAGCCCAGGTATACTTGATGGGTGTTTAGTCTCATTTAGTTTGTGTTTGTCTCTAACCTGTTCTCAACAGTTGCTCTAATATCATGTCACCTCTGTTCTAGGTGGGATATTTGTGGCCACAGGAAGTACTGACAGTGTCATTAGAGTATATTATTTGGGAAGCGGTACTCCTGAAAAGATATCAGAACTCCACGAGCACACAGTAAGACCCCCCCCCCTCGCCCAGGAACGGCTCCTGTGGCTCCAGATCAGTGTTAAACAATCGCGTGTCCCTTAACGCGTAGTAACTCAAATTCTGCTGTGTACATAGGACAAAGTGGACAGCATCCAGTTTTGCCACTCAGGAGAAAGGTATGTGAATCTTGAGCAGAGTGTCGTGGTGGTGGTGGTGGTGGTGGCTGTGCTGAGGTCGGTCTGACGGTGTTTGGTGTCTCAGGTTTGTGAGCGGAAGTCAAGACGGAACAGCTCGGATCTGGAAGCTCCACCAACGGCAGCAGTGGAAGTCCATCCTGCTCAAAATGGCAGCCACACTTCCAGGGTAAGGACTCCTGAAGGCCTTCCTGCGTCGGGGAGGAAAGCGTGTCCGAAGGATTTCACTTGTGAAACCCTCGAGTGACCTTTGTGTTGAACAGCCGCACAGCACAGATATTGCGTGACGCGTCTTTCGTTTCTATTTTTCCTGCCAGTGCTGAACTAATGAGGGAAGAAGAAAGTTTTTCCAAAGCCAAAGTGACCATGGTAGCATGGGATTGCCATGACAGTGTGGTTGTCACAGCTGTCAACAACTATCTCCTCAAAGTGTGGAACTCCTACACGGGACAGCTGCTGCACATCCTCAAAGTATGGACCGAACCTTCAGGGAGGGATGTGGAACAACGGCAACAGGCCTTCACCCGGGAAATGTTTCCTTTGTTGCTGCTTTCAGGGCCATGAGGCTGAGGTGTTTGTCCTGGAGCCACACCCCTTCGACTCCAGGGTCATGCTGTCAGCCGGTCATGATGGGAATGTGTACATGTGGGATTTGCAGCATGGAACAAGAGTCATGCACTTCTTCAACATGGTACGCAGACATTTGTTATTCTGATTTAGAATGGTTCAAGTCACTGACAAGTTTGCGCACCCGGCTTGTGCCGTGCTTCCAGATTGAAGGTCAGGGTCACGGAGCTGTTTTTGACTGCAAGTTTACTCCCGATGGCCAAAGTTTCGCCTGCACAGACTCCCATGGGCATCTGCTCATCTTCGGTTTTGGCAGTGCAAAACCGTTTGAGAAGGTAAGGACGTCAATCTATCCACACACGCGCGTTTAAAACCCATGCCTTTAGACGTCGGGCTGGTTTTTATGCTGGTTCTGCTGGACCTCAGTGTGTCACTGGGATTAAAGGGACGGGGACGGGTCAGATCATGGTTAGCACATAGTTTGTCCATGTTCATGAAGTAGGCTAGTCATGGAGTTCCTCAAGGTCCTGGTCTTGGAACAATCCCTTTCAATTTGTACATGCTTTCCTTGGGAGTTCCTCAAGGTTGTGGTCTTGGACTCGGTCTTAGGACATATTAGTTAGCAGGAGTAAATGTTCACTGCTCAGCTGTGTTTATCTATGGAAACAGAACAGTCGGTCAAACCTCAGCAACCTCAGAAAGTCTTGGATGACCTCAGATTTCCTTCTTCTTCACTCAGACCAGACTGAGGTCTTTGTGTTTGGTCCTAAGCTCCTCAGGAACAGATAAGATGATCACATCACAACTCTGGAGGACAAGCACATTTCTCCATTAGTGCAACATGGTAAAGATCAGACTGACTCAGAATGATGCTGACAAATGAGTCCACGTGTTCCTTCCAGGGTGGACTGTTGTGATTCAGTATAATTGTGTCGGAACCTCCCGCTGATCCAAAATGCTGTGGAGAGTCCTGACGGGAAGTGGCCAGGGAGGTCACGTGACTCCTTGGCTGGCTTCTCTTCACTGGCTGCTCTTAAAGTCCAGAATAGATTTCAGAATCCTCTTGACCTATGGGGTCCTTAGAGGTCAAGCTCCATCATCTGGAGAAGCTGACAGCACCAGATCGTCCCAGTGGGCCGCTCCGCTCTCAGAGTTGTGCTTTGCTGGTTCCAGAACGTTGAAGGGGGCAGAGCTTTTGGCTATCCCTTAAGCCATCCTTTAGCTGCTATAGTCCGAGGCTGCGGGGGCACAGAAACATGATCTAATCACGGGTTTCTGTGCCCTCATTGGTTCTTGCTTGCATGTCTTCACCCTTCTGTAAATCATCCATATCAAGTGAACTTGAAACGGACTTGAAATTAATGCTGCGTATCTTTTCCCCCCTTCCCCATCTCCACAGATCCCAGACCACGTCTTCTTCCACACAGACTACCGACCGCTGATACGTGATGCCAACGGCTTTGTGCTCGACGAACAGACGCAGCACGCGCCACATCTCATGCCTCCTCCCTTCTTGGTGGATGTGGACGGAAATCCCCACCCACCAAGGTAGACCAGGCCTGTTTCAGGGCACCAGTACCCTCCCTCACTCTGCAGTCACATAACCATTTTCATTGGTTCATAGGTTTTCAGTTTAAGATATCTGTGAAGGATCTGTGCAGTTTTCAATGGCTTGACTTGGTCTTTCAGTTACCAGCGTCTTGTCCCAGGACGGGAGAACATTGCCGAAGAGCACCTGGTTCCCACACTTGGATACGTGGCCACCGGTAAGAACAGACCCAGCATCACAAGGCTTTAATTAAGGTTTCTATGGTTGTAAGCAGCCATGTGAAGTCTATGTCTTTGCTACAAAGACCAGTCTCTGGGAGCGAGTGATCTCACGCTGCTGTTTGACTTCCCCAGTTGATGGAGACGTGGTGGAGCAGGTCATTAGCCAGCGACCCGCAGAGCATGAGGAGCCCCCAGCGAGGCAGGGCAGCCTTCTGGACGAGGCCATCCGGCGTCTGCAGGAGGAACAGCAGGGGGCGGCGCCCCGCAGAGGTGCCGAGGCGCCTTCCGACATTCGCTGGGTTCTGGCAGCGTGACTGAAGTTTTGTCTCTGTTACAGTTTCTGTGAATGACCAAGCCGACGCACAGGCGTCCCCTTATGTGGCCCAGCGCCGCAGCAGCCAGGTGGAGCGCGTGTGGCAGCCCAATGCTCCTTCCTGTGAGATCGCGTGGAGACCCCGGGTCTTGGTCCCTGCACTGTCGGCCAGCAGCTGCAGGTAACATTCGCTTCAGAGCTGAAGACTTTAGACCTCGTTACGTCTGCTCTTCTGAAATCTTTAACGTGCAAATCGTTTTGTAGACACCAGGAGACCATCCGGACAGCCAGAGGAGATGATGAGGTGGCGCTGTTCAACGCCAAAAGGAGACGCATTATCTACACCCTGGTACGTTTATTGCATTTTCTCAATGAGCAGGGTTTAACGGGAATATTGGCCTCAACCTGCGCCTGTCCCATCAGGATGACTCCGATGAAGAGCCTTCCACTGCAGCTCAAACGCCAGAACACGAAGACCCGTTGGAGTGTGTGTACCTGTCGTGTGAGGAGGGGGAAGAGACGACAAGCTCCGAGGTATCCGAGGTTCCGCTTTATCGCTTCTTCCTGTTTAAATGTCTCCGGGCTCCGTTTCAAAGTTGTGCCTTCTTGATGTGTTCAGGAGAATGAGATGGAAGGCAGCGATTCCAATGACGAAGAGTGGAAAAGTGACAGCTCGAGGTATGGTTTTGTTTGCAAAGTCACACATTATTGGTTGAGATCCTGGTCGGTCTGCAACCGTGCAGCATGTCAAGAGACTGAGCAGACAACAAGCTATGAAAAGTCAAAGGCTGCTATAAAATAGTGCTTCAAGTTGGGATGTCAATTTAGCCTATTTTATTAGATCGGTGATTGGCCGATCTGCATTCAGAATCCCCGATCCGATCTTTAAATATATCAATAATAATATGCGCTCATAGTCCACAAGTATAAATAAGAGGTGCGTTTCTGCCCTCTACCAGTCGTCACTGCCCTGATCCGAACAGACGTGACGTATTGATGTCGAAGGCTTCCGCCCAGAAGCGCGTCTCCACGTTTGAAAACAAAACAAATTAATGTCGCCGTGTGGCGATTCAACGAGTTGGAAAACGAACGCAGGCTTGCAGCAAAACGGAAAGTCTGCAAGCTAATGGTTCAACATGGTGGCAGCAGCAGGGCTTCCTGTAGCTCAACTAGATTCATTCGGCGTCTGACGAAACACGAAGCAGAATCTGGGGAATACAGCGCTGCTACCAAATCAGACGCCGTCTGAAGCAGCGGACGCTGCTCGCTGTTTTAAGACACTTTTCCTCCCGGTGCAGAGAAGGACAGCGTGATTACCCAAAGGCTCACGGAGTTTATTGCTTTAGACGACCAGCCCGTTTCCATGGTTACTTGTTTATTTAATTGGTATTTTTATATTGTGTGCTCACTGTCACAGATTGATCATTGAAGTAAACAATCCAATTTATTCTGCAATGCACCAAGAGAAAACTCTGACTCCTGTGTCAAAGTTTGTGCCCCAAATGGGTCTTCTGGATTTATGCTGTTTAATGCTCTTTAATAAGTTTTAACTTGCTTCTGACTCGACAGCCACACATCCAGCGACTACTCGGACTGGACGGCAGACGCAGGCGTCAACTTGCAGCCCTCCACCCCTGTGTTGTTACGCAAGCGAGCGCATCGCAGACTTGTCAGCTCAGATGAGGAGGAGGACGAAAATGAGGAGGAGGAGGAGGAGAAGCAGCAGCGGAGGGACGAGGAAGAACAACCGAGGAAGAAAATCAAACAGAAATCCAAGAAGGGAAAGAAGAACTCCCCCAGGGTGAGTTGTTTGTTTAATCCTTGAGGACAGGGCAGAATGGGACTTAATACGATTTGCTGGTAATAATTTAAATGAACTTAATTGTGTTCTTGACTCAGCGCCCCAAAGCCAGACCTCCTATCAACAGAGAAGTCTCCAGTGAGTTCCGGCCCTCCCAGTGGATCACTGATGTCATCCCCAGGAAGTCTCCGTTCGTTCCCCAAATGGGCGACGAGGTCAGCGCGTCAGAACAAACGGCACAGCCTATCCTCTGCGGTATTTGAAGGACTGACTCTGACGTTCTGTCAATCAGGTCATCTACTTTCGCCAAGGACACGAGGCTTACGTTGAAGCCGTGTGCCGAACCGATCTGTACGCCATCAACTTGGAGAAACAGCCATGGAAGAAAATGCAGCTCCGAGTAAGAAACACGTGATGTTTAAGTCTGAGGAAGTAGAGTGGAGCAGAATAACCATTTTCTTTCAGCTGCATTTGAATACAGGCGCAGATGCTGAACTTTACTATAAGTAACAGTCGTGTTTTTTTGTCCAGGACCAGGAGTTTGTGAAAATCACCGGGATCAAATATGAACTCTGCCCTCCGACACTTTGCTGTCTGAAATTGACCCTGATCGACCACGGCACTGGCAAAATCACAGACAAGTCATTTTATGTCAAGTAAGCGCGCTTGATTCATCGTTTTGGGTGTTTGGGTGCGTAATCTTAAGCTTCATAACTTCATCTGGCTTTCAGGTATCACGACATGCCCGACGTGATCGACTTCCTCGTGTTGAGGCAGAGCTACGACGAGGCGCTTCGTAGAAACTGGCAGCCGGGTGAGTTTTGGGTCGACGTCTTTCATCAGTTTAATGTGTCGAATTTCACAGACACCAACGTAATGTGATCAGTGAGGGAAGTGACTCCAGCTGTGTGTGTGTGTGTGTGTGTGTGTGTGTGTGTGTGTGTGTGTGTGTGTGTGTGTGTGTGTGTGGGAGTGTGTGGGAGTGTGTGGGAGTGTGTGGGAGTGTGAGGGAGACGGCTCTGAAACAGAAACCCTAACTCTGTTGACCTCTGCTCCGGTGCAGGTGACAGGTTTCGTTCCGTGATCGATGATGCCTGGTGGTTCGGGACCATCATCTGTCAGGAGCCCTACCAACAGGAATACCCCGACAGCCTCTTTCAGTGCTTCAAAGTCAGGTAGGAAGCAGCACGTTGTCAGGAAACGGGGACGGAAGCATCATCGATGATGATGATGATGATGATTCATACTTCAACTGATTCTCCTCATTTCCAGGTGGGACAATGGAGAAACTGAGAAACTGAGTCCTTGGGATGTGGAGCCCATCTGTGATGAAGGTGATTCTTGTGTCTCATATTTTCATACGGGCGGTCAGTTTGCACAGAATGTGACGGTGCGCCTTGAACATTGTGCCTTAGCCCAAGAGCCGGAGATGGAAGGAGGGGGCATCCCTGTGACGGCCGAGGAGATGAGCGAGCTGATGTACAAGCCTCTGCCTGGAGAGTGGGGGGAGAGGAGCAGAGAGGAGGAGTGTCGTCGCATCACCGCCGGCATCGATCAGCTCATGACTGTCGGTATGTGAACGGTTATCCTTTTGCATACATTCTTTATTTACGGTGATTGAAACAACGTCAATAGTCGGGTCAGTCCCAGATTCAGCCACACTGACTTGGGGGGGGTTGGTCTTATTTCAGACATCGTTGCTCCCTTCTCTGGTCCTGTAGACCTGGTCCAGTACCCTACATACTGCACCGTGATTGCATATCCAACCGACTTGTACACCATCAAACTGCGCCTCATACACAGGTTCTACAGGTACAGTTGCTCTGAATCACTGTTGTCCCTGCATCAGACGGTGTGTGTGTGTGTGTGTGTGTGTAACCTCTAATCTCTGACAATCCCAGGCGCATCTCCGCATTGATTTGGGATGCCAGGTATATTGCACACAATGCCCAGATTTTCAACGAGCCAAGGAGCAAAATTGCCCACTCTGCAAAAATCATCACAAATGTCCTCCAGAAATTCATCAAGTACGTTTCCCTTGTTTTCTTGATTTTCACAGCTGATGTATACCTTCTAGCAGCTTCAGAGATGCATGTTCTTCTTTATTTCCACAGTAATCCATCTTGCGCAGACATCATGGAAATATATAATGCTGTCGAAGAAATGGATGGGGACGATGAGGTATCTCTTAATCCGTACATTTATTGTGAAGTTCAAGGGAACTTGACTTGTATGCTACTTAAGCAGAATGATTTTTCACTTTGTGGTCAGATTAACGAACCAATTTTAAATCCCTCCCATAGGAAGACGATTCAGAGTCACCGGGGACATCTTCTGGACACAGGATGACTGAGGTAAGGTTTCAAACCCCAAATCTGAGCAGGACGATGACCACGGGGAGGTCCAAACGGGAATCTGTGTGTGCGTGGTCTCTGCAGCCCTCTGTGGAGGTGGTGCCTGACAGAGATGCCTGGAAGACCCAGTGCAAGAACTTGATCACTTACATATTTGAGTGTGAAGACTCGCAGCCGTTCAGAGAACCCGTGGATCTCCAAAACCATCCAGTAAGTCGACGCCGGCGGGTGATTCTTCTCTTTAAGGGGACTGTGACCTATTTTGAGGGAAGCCTGAGTTCTGTTTGCCGTGCGTGTCCAGGACTACCACGAGATCATCGACACCCCGATGGACTTTGGCTCGGTGAAAAGAACTCTGTGGGACGACAGATACGAAAGCCCCCTCGAGCTCTGCAAAGATGCTCGGCTGATCTTTGCCAACGCCAGAGCCTACACGCCCAACAAGCGCTCTAAGGTAGGAGAGGCATGCGATGGCGTCGGGTCATTCTGGTTTGGGGTGTTACTGTTGTGTGTGTGTGTATGTGTGTGAGCGCGCGCACAACTCATCCGTTTGCCTCTGTTACAGATTTACAGCATGACCCTGCGGCTCTCTGCCTTCTTTGAGGAGCAAATCAGAACAATCATATCAGATTATAAAACTGCCGTAAAGAGCAGCGACAAGCTGCGCCGCAGTCAGAGGTTTCGCAAGAAGATGCAGCAGCAGCAGAGCCAGCCCTCTGCAGCAAGGTCGGCTCTTTGAATTCAGCTCTGTTGGTTTCAGAGCCGATATCGCTCACCCGGTTGTAGCTTTGACGTGATAACGGCTTCTTTTCTTCTGCAGTCAAAGGAGAGCTGCTGTAAAAACTCAGGAAACGGTGGAGCCGCCATCGGTGACCAAAACTACCTCAGCCAAAGTGTCTCTTCCCGACAGAAGCAGGAGGAATCGCAGGAGTTCCAGTCACAGCTCCTCGGAAGAGGATTCCAAAGCTGTTTCATCAAGTCCCGGTACGACACACTCGTGTCCCCCGTCCTCTCACCACTGTAACGAGCTGATACGTGATGCGACGTCCAGGGTTTGCCCCGGTGGAACGAGTGGGTCAATCCCAGTCTCATCGCATCTTCTTGTCATTTTCTGCTTGTGCAGATTTGTCTTTGGAACTTGTGACTCTGTGAGGTTGCAGTCCGGCTTCTCTGATTTGATATTTCAGTTTAAATGTGCTTATCGTTATTTTATTTTATTTTTTTAGAGTCTGAGAGTGAGCTGAGCGAGTTGGGCCAGGAGAAATGTCTGAGCTCCTCGAGGCTCCACCAACTCAGACCAAAGAAAAGAGTGACCAGAAGCCACAGGAGCAAGAACAGGAAAAGAGGTGAGGCGTCGTCCTGCCTGTCAGTCCTTTTGGCTCCCTCGTTGTTTTCAAAGTCTTCCCAGTTTGACCTGTAGTTTAAAAGCCTAACTGGAGCTTTGTTCTTTCTCCAGATGTGTTGCACAGCGATAGTGCCGAGGAGCAGTCTGACAGCGAAGGTGAAGTTAATTACGTTTTCATTTAATCTGTACAGGAAGCAGCAAAAGAACAGGAACTAACATGACAAATAGTGCTGCCCTCTTGTGTCACGGAGACGTCACTGAAGCCAGAAAAATGTCTTTTTTTAAGATCAAATCTATCTGTACGTTTCATTGTAGTTGGAGGAGGAGAGCAGAAGGTGAACGGCCAAGGCGGCCGGTTGTCTCGCAGGACGAGAGGTCGCCACAGGGACACTCGCAGGGCCGTGCCCCGCAGCTCCGACAGGGAGGAGGAGCAGGAAAAGCACCGCTCGCTCAAGAGGAGAACCGCTCGGGCAGCAGTGAATAAGATCAAACTCCTGGAGGCGTCGCTCTCAGATGAAGACGGCGAGGACGACGAACCGAGAAGGAGCCTGAGGAGCAGCAGGCGCGCCGCTGTGATCCAGAGCAGCTCTGAATCTGAGGGAGCGTCGGCTCACGGTGAGCCACCCCGGCCTGTCGGCTGACACGGCGCTGCTGCAGCCGAGGTAGCGCCGGTGAGCGTTGATGTGGGCTTGTCTTTGTCTTCAGCAAAGCCATCAGGCGATGAATCCCCGGACGACGCGCATTCCAGCGTCAGCGAGGCCTCGTCGGCTCACAAGAAGCAGAACGGTGACGCAGGGTCCAACAAACACGGCACATCCAGACAGGCCAAGACCAAAGACAACGGTGAGGAAGCGTCCCCCCGTGTCCCCGAGACAAGGACAAAGTCCCATCTGGACGTATCTGATCCGTGCGTCCTGTCTGTCCTGTAGATGGTCTGCCCCATGTGAACGGACACAGTGCAAAATATCAGACGTCTGACAGCAACTCTGGGCGTGAGGAGGAGGAGGAGGCAGCGGAGGAGGAGGAGGAGGAGGAGGGAGGAGGAGGAGGAGGAGGAGGAGGAGGAGGAGGAGGAGGAGCGCCCCGCCGCGTCCCAGAAACCATCGCGGACCGTGGCCGTCATTCCAGGCAGGAAGAGGAAACGCCTCAGTGAGGAAGAGGAGGAGGATGAGGACGATGAGGAGGAGGAGGAGGACGATGAGGAGGAGGAGGACGATGAGGAGGAGGAAGAGGAGGACACGAAATACAAATCTGTGTCCAGCTCAGAGGAAGAGGACAAACATCGCAAACCTCAAACACATCCACACCAAAACGGCAAAAACGTGGAAGAAGCCAACCTCAAGGATTCCCACAGGAAGAGTTCAGGGTCAAAAGGTCACGAGCAGCAGAAGGCCGCCTCCAGACACAAGCTGGAGAGGGTGGAGCTCCGCGCCCCGCCCCGGAAGAGACAGAAGGCGGAGGAGGAGGAGGAGGAGGAGGGGCTCGGAGAGCGACCCGTCCAGCGAGGAGTCCGTGGTCCGGACGAAGATGGTGACGAGGAACAACCGTAAACGGTGTCGCGGCGACCGCGCCGCCTCGGGGAGCGCCGAGCAGGAATACAAGCCCACCTGGTATTACAAGAGGAAGCATTCCACCGGGTCCTCGGACGAGGAGTCGGACAACACGGACAGCACGGTCAGCCGCCGGCTCAACCTCCGGCCGCTCACCAAGAAGAACTACATGGACGACAACTCCCTCTCGGAGGACGGCTCGGGCAGCCGCCAGAAGCTCCGCAACGGTGGCAGGACGAAGGGCGCGGGCGGGAACGCCAAAGGCTCCTCCAGCACCAGGAAGCCCATTTACACCTCGGAGTCTGCGGAGGAGGCCGAGGAGGCGGAGCCGGCGCCCCGGGCCGACGAGAGGCTGCCGGCGCGCAAGAGGAAGCGCCGGGGCATCAGCTCGGACGAGGACGACGCGTCCTCCACGCCCGGCTCCAGCGGGGGGGCGTCGGAGGCCTCCGGGAGCCGGCGCAACGGCACCAAGAGGGCCAAGTGGACGGAAGGCAGCAGCAGCAGCGGCGGCGGCGGCGGAGGCGCCGGCTCGGACTCCGAGAGCAAGCACTCGTCCTCCACCAGCGAAAACAGCTCGGGGTCCCGCAGCAGCAGGCGGCGCCGGCCCGGCGTCCGCGGCCACAGCCGCTCCAGGATCAGGGACGGGAACGCCGAGCGCCGGCCGAGGCAGCGCCGCCGCCAGTCCTCCTCCGACGAGGAGTACAGCGACGCCTCGTCCGGCAGGCCTCGGCGGAAGACGCGCATTAACACCCGTAACCAAGGGAAACGGAGGGTGAGTTACCAGGAGAGCGAGTGAAGGAGGGGTGGGCGGGACCGCCCGAAGCGGCGCCCCTGGGCGACCTCCCAAGGTAGTAGCACTGGAGTCCTGAAGAGAAAATGCTGTGAATCTGTTTCATTCAGGGATATTTATATTTTCTATGAAAAAATAAAAGAGACATTTACAGATGTTATACAAATTCAAGCATTTGAACTGCTGGTTTTTACAAGGTTAAAGAGCAAAACGACCTTCCCGACCGCTGGTTTGGATCCAGCCAGCACAATAACCGTTGGAGGGAATCTTGTCTGCTTGGGTGCTATCTAATATACCTCTGATTAACAAAGCATATTGCTGGCTTGCACTAAAATAACACTGTAATGAGGTATTTCATACACTACTTTTGCATTAGAAACTCAGGGGTCAACTAAGTTTACTGTAGTCTCAGAGGTGATCGTCGAGGACGGCGAGGGACGAGTCACGGTTCGGCGGGCGTCCGAGGACACCGACTGGGACGTAATTAAATTCACACTTTGGCTATGGCACTCCTTTGTAAATCCACACACGTAACGCTTGACTGTACCGAGTTGATATGAGCCAAATGGATGAATTAAATATGAATTATCCGTACCATTTAATTTTCTGAAATTATTTTTGTGTTGAATTCTAGTGGATAGATGTAAATGGGTTGATTGAGAACGGCCGGTTGGTTTGGCAACCGGCCGCTAGCAAATTATTTAATTTCCTCCTTTTTTTTGTACACTTAAATGACTTGTCTTGCCATATGTCACACTTTGGTACTGTTTTGCTTGATACTTGCAAAATACTGTGATTTCTCATATTGGGAAGACATTTTTATTCTGTGACGCCCACTCAGTATTACTTTTGTTTTTGGACTTGACTCAAGCGTTTTGTCGGCCACATGGTTTAAGTTTGTTTATGGGAGATTTCTAAATACGACCGCTTTATCAAATTTTGCTTCATGTTTTTCATACGACACCTTTAATAACAGAATTCACAGGAAGACTATTAACACAATGTGGTTGTGGAGTGCAATGAATGATCCTCCTGTTAATAAAGACAGAATTTCCAGCTCTATCCGGAGTCTGAGTGGGTTTACTGACCAGCACGTGCGCACGTGTACGCGTGCACGGCTCTTGAGTCAGCTCTCGGGCTGATGATCGGGGACTTGCCGAAGTCACAACTGCTTCTAAACGTGCCTCCCACTTTTTCAGGGACCCAAAAGTAATTTGTTTTGTTGTCCTGTTGGAAATCCATAAGTAATGTATAGAAAAATCAGTTAAAGCTGCAAGCAGCATTGATCGGGCCCTCGTGAATCTGTTGCTACCAACCATCACTCTGAGGTCCAAAGAGCTGTTTGCTCCATTGTTGAGGAGGAAACTTCAGACAAACCCACCACAGACGCATCAAAAACATCAGGTGAGGCCACGAGAGCTGTTTGGAACGTTCTTAAGAAAGAATGAAGCAGTGAGTCAGCAACCCCCAAAACAACTGTGGTGGCAGCACACAGTCTGACGTGTGTGAGCTGATATTACCTGCTCATAGTCGTGTTGTGCTGTGACCAATCAATCAGACGACCTGAGTTTGTTCGCTGAGGACCAAACTGATTATTCACCAAGAACAAGCGGGAGGTGAGGAGAGTTACGGTAGAGGTCTGGAAGAGCATCAGCAGGGACCAAACCCAGCGTCTGCTGATGTTCCTGCAGGCTAGAATTAGACACAAAAGACGTAACCAAGTATTAAGAAGTTAAACTGTAATGTGTGGTTGTTTAGTTTGTCCCATCACGTTTGTTTGTTCTTTATCAATACAGAAAATATCAATTACGCCTCACTGGTTGAACATCAAGTGGAAGTTGTTTTTGAGGCAGTAATGTGTAATTTATTTGTAGAAATCAAGTGGAAGTTGCTTTTGAGGCAGTAACGTGTAATTTATTTGTAGAAATCAAGTTGAAGTTTAGTTTTATTTTTACAGTTGGAAACGTCATATTTTCAGTCGCGTGCTTTTATTTTGAAGAGGCTTTTATTCCGTCGCCCCTAACCCTTCCGTCGTCTGAATTTGACGACATCGTGTACCGGGTTTTCGGTCGACAATCGCACTTTCGTCACACGCTCCTCGCGGCTTAAACGCTGCCGCAACGTTCCTTACTATCAAACATATGGCAGCAATAAAACACATTATTTAAGAGTTATGTGTAAATTTACTTCACGTGTCTGAATCGTGCCTTTGGATTTTTGTTTACGCTTTCATGTCGTCGCGAAAGTTCGAGGCGCGGGAGCTGCGTTGATTTACGCCGCCGTCGCGCTAACATGTGAGCTCTGGGTGCTAAAGGGCGAATTTAAGTTCTCGTTTTTATCCGCATCAAACTGATTTACGGTCTAATTCCGCCTGAAAGAGGAACCAGGGCGGCCGTGCTCGCGGGAGAGCCCGAGGGGGGCGCTGACGCCGGGGTGGATGATGCGGCTGTCCCGTCCTTGAAGTCCCGGTTCTGGTCCCGGACGCGCTGATGTCCGCCTGCGTCCGGAGGATCCTCCTGCGGGGGCCCCTCCGCCGGGGCCCCCCCCGCAGGCCCGCCACCACCTGGGCCCCCGTGGGGGCCGCCTTCGCCCCCCAGAGCCCCCGGAGGCCGGGGCCGCCGCAGCAGGCCGGGGTAGGTGCACCGGACCGGTACCGGGTCAGAACCGGGCCGCGGGTCAGAACCGGGCCGCGGGTCAGAACCGGCGGATTATTTTTGTTGCGTTTATCGTCCCGAGTCTGAACAGGCTTTTATTTTGAAAAACGACCGGATTCTCTCGATCACTCGAGCGTCGAAGACGTGAACAAAAAACTCGCGAAATGAGCAAAAACAGACAAACGGACGAGTTCGGAAAGTTTATTCGCGAAGTTTGTTGACTAAGTTTACTCACCAACCAAACTGACCCCCTGTTTCGTCTGGTTAAGAGGTTATGATCTACAGGTGTCCCCCATCACCTGGGGGCCTCTGCTATCTGGACCTCCTTCATGCCCCCCCCCTCTCACCCCCCCCAGGGCCTCTTCGGGGTTCCTGAGCTCAGCTGTCCAGAGGGCTTCCACGTGTCCACGCAGGCGGCTCTGAGGAGGGCGGAGGGGCTGCTGGAGAGGGCCTGCCGGGGCCCCCCGGGGCCCCCAACGGTGGAGGCCTTCGACCAGCTCTCTGACGGGCTCTGCAGGGTGGCTGACCTGGTGAGCTTAACCAGGACTTAACCAGGACTTAACCAGGACTTAACCAGCCAGGAATAATCACTGGTCTTTATGATCAGGAGATGAGGAGGAGGAAGGAAGATACGCCCTGAACCCCTGTTTCTCCCTCTGACCCCCCTTTCCTCCTCCTCATCTCCCCCCCTCCTCCTCCTCCTCCTCCTCCTCCTCCTCCTCCTCCTCCTCCTCCTCCTCCTCCCCCTCCTCCCCCCCCCTCCTCCCCCTCCTCCTCCTCCCCCCCCCCCCCCCCCCCCCCCCCCCCCCCCCCCCCCCCCCCCCCCCCCCCCCCCCCCCCTCCTCCTCCTCCTCTTCCTCTCTGTTTATTCTAACAGGCAGACTTCATAAAGGTGGCCCATCCAGATCCAGAGTATCGTAAAGCAGCAGAAAAGACCTGCATGGAGATCGGCACAGTGGTGGAGAAGTAAGCCTTTAATGTGCTTTGATGTCTGTAACTCCACTCTTTGTCTTCACGTTCTGTTGATAGTAAAAGTACCTGGTGCCTTCATCTCACCTGGGGGGCAGTCAGAAACAACGTCACAACTACAACTAACAACCAGCTCATGGTTTTATGTTCAACCCCTGTTTAACCCCCGTTTAACCTCTGTTTAACCCCTGTTTAACCTCTGTTTAACCCCCGTTTAACCCCCATTTAACCTCTGTTTAACCTCCGTTTAACCCCTGTTTAACCTCTGTTTAACCCTGTTTAACCCCTGTTTAACCTCTGTTTAACCTCTGTTCAACCTCTGTTCAACCTTTGTTTAAACTCCCGTTTAACCCCTGTTTAACCTCTGTTTAACCCCCGTTTAACCTCTGTTTAACCCCCATTTAACCTCTGTTTAACCCCCATTTAACCTCTGTTTAACCCTGTTTAACCCCTGTTTAACCTCTGTTTAACCCTGTTTAACCCCTGTTTAACCTCTGTTTAACCCCTGTTTAACCCCTGTTTAACCTCTGTTTAACCCCTGTTTAACCCCTGTTTAACCTCTGTTTAACCCCTGTTTAACCCCTGTTTAACCTCTGTTTAACCCCCGTTTAACCTCTGTTTAACCCCCGTTTAACCTATGTTTAACCCCTGTTCAACCTCTGTTCAACCTCTGTTTAACCTCTGTTCAATCTCCGTTTAATCTCTGTTTAACCTCTGTTCAACCCCTGTTTAACCCCCGTTTAACCTCTGTTTAACCCCTGTTTAACCCCCTGTTTAACCCTGTTTAACCCTGTTTAACCTCTGTTTAACCTCTGTTTAACCCCCGTTTAACCTCTGTTTAACCTCTGTTTAACCTCTGTTTAACCCCTGTTTAACCTCTGTTTAACCCCCTGTTTAACCTCTGTTTAACCTCTGTTTAACCCCTGTTTAACCTCTGTTTAACCCCTGTTTAACCTCTGTTTAACCTCTGTTTAACCCCTGTTTAACTTCTGTTTAACCCTGTTTAACCCCTGTTTAACCTCTGTTTAACCTCTGTTTAACCTCTGTTTAACCTCTGTTTAACCTCTGTTTAACCCTGTTTAACCCCTGTTTAACCTCTGTTCAACCTCTGTTTAACCCCTCTTTAACCTCTGTTTAACCCTGTTTAACCCCTGTTTAACCCCTGTTTAACCCCTGTTTAACCCCTGTTTAACCTCTGTTTAACCCCTGTTTAACCCCTGTTTAACCCCTGTTTAACCTCTGTTTAACCTCTGTTTAACCCTGTTTAACCCCTGTTTAACCCCTGTTTAACCTCTGTTTAACCTCTGTTTAACCCCTGTTTAACCCCTGTTTAACCCCTGTTTAACCCCTGTTTAACCCCTGTTTAACCCCTGTTTAACCTCTGTTTAACCCCCGTTTAACCTCTGTTTAACCTCTGTTTAACCCCCGTTTAACCTCTGTTTAACCCCTGTTTAACCTCTGTTTAACCCTGTTTAACCCCTGTTTAACCCTGTTTAACCCCTGTTTAACCTCTGTTTAACCCTGTTTAACCTCTGTTTAACCCCGTTTAACCCTCTGTTTAACCCCCGTTTAACCCCTGTTCTGTTTAACCCCCGTTTAACCCCTGTTTAACCTCTGTTTAACCCCCGTTTAACCTCTGTTTAACCTCTGTTTAACCTCTGTTTAACCCTCTGTTTAACCCCTGTTTAACCTCTGTTTAACCCCTGTTTAACCTCTGTTTAACCCTGTTTAACCTCTGTTTAACCCCTGTTTAACCTCTGTTTAACCCCCGTTTAACCTCTATTTAACCTCTGTTTAACCCCCATTTAACCTCTGTTTAACCCCCATTTAACCTCTGTTTAACCCCTGTTTAACCTCTGTTTAACCCCCATTTAACCTCTGTTTAACCCCCGTTTAACCTCTGTTTAACCCTGTTTAACCCCTGTTTAACCCCTGTTTAACCCCTGTTTAACCCCTGTTTAACCCCTGTTTAACCTCTGTTTAACCCCTGTTTAACCTCTGTTTAACCTCTGTTTAACCCCTGTTTAACCCCTGTTTAACCTCTGTTTAACCTCTGTTTAACCCCTGTTTAACCCCTGTTTAACCCCTGTTTAAGCCCTGTTTAACCCCTGTTTAAGCCCTGTTTAACCCCTGTTTAACCTCTGTTCAACCCCTGTTTAACCCCTGTTTAACCTCCTGTTTAACCTCTGTTTAACCTCTGTTTAACCCCTGTTCAACCTCTGTTTAACCCCTGTTTAACCCTTCTGTTTAACCCCGTTTAACCTATTTAACCTCTGTTTAACCCCCATTTAACCTCTGTTTAACCCCTGTTTAACCTCTGTTTAACCCTGTTTAACCCCTGTTTAACCCTGTTTAACCCCTGTTTAAGCCCAGTTTAACCTCTGTTTAACCCCCATTTAACCCCTGTTCAACCTCTGTTTAACTTCTGTTTAACCTCTGTTCAATCTCCATTCAATCTCTGTTTAACCTCTGTTCAACCCCTGTTTAAGACCCGTTTAACCTCTGTTTAACCTCTATTTAACCTCTGTTTAACCCCCATTTAACCTCTGTTTAACCCCCATTTAACCTCTGTTTAACCCCTGTTTAACCTCTGTTTAACCCTGTTTAACCTCTGTTTAATCCTGTTTAACCCCTGTTCAACCCCTGTTTAAGCCCTGTTTAACCCCCATTTAACCTCTGTTTAACCCCAGTTTATCCTCTGTTCAACATCTGTTTAACCCCCCTTTAACCCCTGTTTAACCTCTGTTTAAGCCCTGTTTAAGCCCTGTTTAAGCCCTGTTTAACCTCTGTTTAACCTCTGTTCAACCTCTGTTCAACCTTTGTTTAAACTCCCGTTTAACCCTGTTTAACCCCTTTTAACCTCTGTTTAACCCCCGTTTAACCTCTGTTTAACCCCTGTTCAACCTCTGTTCAACCTCTGTTTAACCTCTGTTCAATCTCCGTTTAATCTCTGTTTAACCTCTGTTCAACCCCTGTTTAAGCCCCGTTTAACCTCTGTTTAACCTTTGTTCAACCCCTGTTTAACCCCGGTTCAACCTCTGTTTAACCCCCGTTCAACATCTGTTTAAGCCCTGTTTCACCTCTGTTTAACCTCTGGTTAACCTCTGTTTAACCTCTGTTCAACTCTGTTTAACCTCTGTTCAACCTGTTTAACCCCCGTTCAACATCTGTTCAACCCCTCTTTAACCTCTGTTTAACCCCTGTTTAACTGTTTAACCCCTGTTTAACCCCTGGTTTCAAACACTGACCCTGACCCTTGACCCCAGGTTAAACACCAACGTGGAGCTCTGCCAGAGCCTGAAGAAGCTGCTGGACAGCCCCGACGTCAGCCTGGACGCCGACACAAGGTCTGTAACATCTCACGTCACACATCGAGCATCATACAGAACGCCGCGTTGACATCGCTCAGTACGACGGACTGTTGACGTCACGTGTGTGGATCAACAACGGCTGACCTTTGACCCCTCCGATTTAGACGCGTGGCCGAGTTGTTCATGTTCGACTTCGAAATCAGCGGAATCCACCTGGACGACAAACTGGTGAGGCGGGCGGAGGGGGGGAGGGGGCGGAGGGGGCGGGGCGCGGGAGGCCGGTAACGTTGTGGCGGTGCCTGCAGAGGAAGGAGGCGGTGGCGCTGCACGTGAGGCTGCTGGACCTGAGCAACGAGTTCCTGCTGGGCTCTCACACGCCCAACAGGCTGGCCCGGTCGGCCATCCCGCAGCACCTGCACGTCCAGTTCGCAGGCGAAGGGAGCTTCATCCAGGTGGGGGGGCTCCACGCAGACTCCCCCGATGATTTGGTAAGAGACAGTAAGGGACTTGATGAGTGCGGCGAACCCTCGTCTATCGGGGGTCACGGTCCAGAAATAACCCCGGTAGATGAAATCCTGAAGTAATCATCTTTATTTGTACAATTATTTTAATGTTTTAAGGCGGTAACACCCCCAAACACACACTTTTCTCCACTCTTCTCACAGGCTTTAACGTTCTCTCACAGTTCTCTTATTTAAGCACTCTCAAAGTTCAAACTGTCTTTTCTCCTGCACTTCGTTTCATCCACATTCTGGATTTTTCAAGCCAGAAAAAACTTGTTTAAACTTAAACCTTAAAAGCCGAATACGTGGTTTAGGGTAGAGAACATACATCACTTCACAGTCACACTGCTGGACTGAACACGGCTACAACGCCTTCATACTGTACGCTGTAAACAATAATACTGTAGGCTGTAAAACCGTGACAGGTGAACCACGATATAGCGAGGGACCACTGCATCAACGTTTTCACTTTTAGATCCCAGTAAAGCCCCTGAGCCAATCAGGATTCAGAGCACAACGCACTGTAAGAGAAAATCTTAAAGGGTTCAGTGTACGTCAACGAAGTGGCGCTGCAGTACCGCGTCTGACCAGCAGGCGGCGCCTTGGTCGCGCAGGGAACCTTGAGGACGGTTCTTTCATGATGTCCATTAAAAACTCCTTTTCTGAGTGAACAGTGGTGATAATAGTCTAAGAGCCTAATAAGGACAAGCACACGCGCGCCCTCTCATGTTGTCTTCTGATGTAGGTGCGAGAAATAGCCTACCGGGTGTACCTCTACCCAAGCGCGGAGCTGCTGGCCTGTCTGGAGGAGCTGCTCGGGTGCAGGTACAAACTGGCCAAACTGGTGGGCTACCAGTCGTACGGGCACCGCGCCCTGAAGGGGACGATGGCCAAGACGCCCGGTGAGTGTCGCGCTGCGGTGTGGGCGGGTTCGGGCGTGGCTTTACCGGTCTGCCTCCGTGTGCCGCAGAGACGGTGATGAGGTTCCTCCAGCTGCTGACGGACAAGCTGTCGGACAGGTAGGGTGGAACATCTGGAGCACGGGGGTGACGGAGGTACGGGTCCCCCTCCGCTGACCTTGTCCTCCTTCTGTGTTAAAAGCACTAAGAAAGACTTTAGCATGATGAGAGACATGAAGAGGAAGCTCAACCCCCACAACTCTGTGAGTGGACCCCCCCCCCCAAACGCCGTGGCCCGATCACTCCGCTGATCGAGTGTTCGTTCCTGTCCACGTGCCCCTGAAACCTTCCTGTTGTGGCTCTTCCAGGAGCTCATGCCGTGGGATCACTCATTCCTCAGTGGAGTTGTACGAGCTGAGAGGTGAGGTTGGGGGGGTGAAGGGGGGTGAGGGAGGTTGGGGGGGTGAGGGAGGTTGGGGGGGTGAAGGGGGGGCGTCGCCGCTTTATGGCTTCTGGGAAACTCGTTTAACTAAAGTCGTTTCTGTCATTTCAGAGATTTATTATTGCATTTGATAGTTAAAAAAACTAAAGTTCTGTGCAGTATTTATGATGTAATTATCTAAAAAGGGAGCAAAGTATTAAAGCTCTCCTCTGCCTTCTAGTTTTTGACCTCCTAAAAGCTTCCATGTATCTGAGTTATCCTTAATTCGGCCCGTTCTCCTCCAGTCCGCCAGGGGGCAGCACTGATGCCCTGACTGGGAGCAGGAGTCCTTCAGTCTGATCGTTTTCACATTTCTTCAAAACTTCACTTTAAATCAGTCAAAGCTGCGCCCGGCTCCAGCGGCGGCGGCCTCTGACTCAAAAGTCGTCTGTGAGCGGCGGCGCTGAGTAGCTGCAGCCTTTTAACGATTTCTGCGCTTTAATGGGCTCAACGTTTCAATCCCAGCGCACCAGAGACCAATAACACGGCACGCCAAACGTTCCACACGCCTTTCAAGCTCTTCTTTATGGCAGACATCACCGATCCCTCGTGGGCCTTCTGGATTTAATCGGCCTGCCTGCGTGTGTGTGTGTGTGTGTGTGTGTGTGTGTTGGCCTGTCTTGGTCTCTGTCAGACGTCCAGACTTTTGTGGTTTTGGCTGTTTTGACCCTTAAGAACTACTTGTGATTGTGCGTTTAAAGTAGTTTCCCCCAGAGCTCCTTCAAACGCACACACACACACACACGCACGCCTGCACGCACACATGCCTACACACACACACACACACACATGCAGACACACACGTAAATCTCTGTTACAAACACATTTTTGTCAGTTTCTCAGCTTCTTCGTGTCTCCGGTGATCTTAGACGTCCTGGAACAGCGCCGCCACCTCTCGTGTGTGTGGTGCTCTGCTGGAGCTCCTGGCCTAATGTGTGTGTGTGTGTGTGTGTGTGTGTGTGTGTGTGTGTGTGTGTGTGTGTGTGTGTGTGTGTGTGTGTGTGTGTGTGTGTGTGTGTGTGTGTGTGTGTGTGTGTGTGTGTGTGTGTGTGTGTGTGTGTGTGTGTGTGTGTGTGTGTGTGTGTGTGTGTGTGTGTGCGCCCCCCCAGGTACAACATAGAGCCCAGCCTGTACAGCCCCTACCTGTCCCTGGGGGCCTGCATGGAGGGCCTGAACACCCTCTTCCTGCGGCTCTACGGCGTGGCGCTCATGTCGGAGCAGCCCGGCGCCGGAGAGGTGTGGAGCCACGACGTCCGCAAGCTGGTCGGTGTCCCTCCCCGCACGCCCGTGTGTGTGTGTGTGTGTGTGTGAGAGGCTCTAAAGCGTGTGTTTTCAGGCCGTGGTCCATGAGACAGAAGGCCTGCTGGGATACATCTACTGCGACTTTTTCCAGCGTCCAGATAAACCACACCAGGTGTGACACACGAACGCACCGCCAGGGCCTTCGGCGCCGCTCACCCCCCCCGCCCCTCCTCTTCCTCGCAGGACTGCCACTTCACCATCCGGGGGGGCCGCTGGTGCCAGGAGACGGGCCAGTACCAGCTCCCCGTGGTGGTGCTGATGCTGAGCCTGCCCCCCCCCGGCAGGACCGCCCCCACCCTGCTCACCCCCGGCATGATGGAGAACCTCTTCCACGAGATGGGCCACGCCATGCACTCCATGCTGGGCCGCACCCGCTACCAGCACGTGACCGGTGAGCCCCCCCCCGCCCACTCCCCTCCCGACGTTGGTCCTCTACGTCTCCTCGTCCTCTGACAGGAACCAGATGTGCGACCGACTTCGCCGAGGTCCCGTCCATCCTCATGGAGTACTTCGCCTCCGACTACCGGGTCATCAGCCAGTTTGCGCGCCACTACCAAACTGGGCAGGTACGCCTGATCGAAGCCCCCCGAGCTCGACACCATAAGAAGCTGACGTGTGTGTGTGTGTGTGTGTGTGTGTGTGTGTGTGTGTGTGTGTGTGTGTTTCCAGCCCCTGCCAGAGAGCATGGTGGCTCGCCTGTGTGAGTCAAAGAAGGTGTGCGGAGCGGCCGACACGCAGCTGCAGGTACGTCCTCCGCCCCCGCTCGCACTCCTGAAGGGGCCGTTTCTCACCTCTGATCTTCTGGGGGGGGGGCAGGTCTTCTACGCCGTGCTGGACCAGCTGTACCACAGCTCCCCCCAGAACCGCTCCACCACAGACCTGCTCCAGGACATGCAGCAGAAGTTCTACGGCCTTCCCTACGTTCCCAACACGGTACGTGGAGCCGCGTCACTCCAGCCTGGCCTCTTCTCTTTGAGCCCCCCCCCAGGGGTAATATCCTGCAGCTGTGTGGGGATGAGGCCGGCTCCCCATAAACCAGCGTTCCCCTCAGACGCTGGTTTATCTGGTGGATTTGCTGATGACTTCATTCTTCCTCCTCCATTCGCTCACACGCTCCCCTCACACGACCTCTGCAGACACCCGGGATCGGGGCAGAACTCCGCGCTGCTGAAGCGAAAACGGATC
>CAJVRN010000149.1:1935000-1942500 GCA_911728415.1 Lagocephalus sceleratus
ATGGGGAACAAGCCGGTGGATTCAGGCGCCGCGGCGGCCTCGTGAACGAGCGCCGGTCTTTCTTGTTCTTCTTTCATCCCTCGCTCTCGTCCCCGTGACTCACCGTGACGTGTCTGGACAGGCCGGCGGAAGAGCAGACGGGGGGGTGATATCGGGTAACAGTCGGCGGTGAAGGCGAGCGCTGCGAGGTCGTCCTCTGGAGTTACAGCCCACCTCCTCACGGTGTAGGACCCACAGTCTTCCCTTTGATGCTCCCTTTGAAGTGGATGTGCTCTAATTATAGGCCCGGGTCGGGGCGCGGGCTCGTTACCCGGCCCGCCCCCGCGGCGCTCCCCCCCGCTCGTGTTTCAGCCGCCGCCGGAAACGAAGCCTTTGAAGAACCACGGAGGAGCTCGGAATCCCGTTTGGGAGGAAAGAAGACGAGTTCCCCCGATCCTCCCCGTTGTCATGGCGCCCCCCCGCCTCCATCAAAGGGTCCCCGACGGAGCCTCGCTCTACGACGTCGGCGCATGTGCTGGAGCGCTCAGCCTCCCGCCGCCGCCGCCGCCCGCTCTGAGGTTGAGAGGTTCACGCCGGCCATCTTGAATTCCGACTCCGCATGGAAAACCATTTAGCCCCGGCCGGGCCCTTCCCGTGTGGAGCCGTGTCCAGGCCGCGGGAGAGCGGGGCGCCGGGGGAGGACTCCGCCCCACCCTCCAGACATCGCCGTGCGACCGTCCTCCTCGCTCCTCCTCGGCGAGGTGGCGGCGCCGCCGTTCCCAGGAGGAGGCCTGACCCCGGGGCTCTCGCGGTCCGAGCGCTCCCGTAGCTCGGAGCGCCGAGAACGGATCTCCCGGGGCTCGGGGGGCGGAGTCACGGGCAGCGTGGCGATCAGCCGCCACGGCCGAGGGGGACGCCCGCAACCGATCCAGTTCGGGACAAAATCCCGAAGCGTTCGGCGTTCGCGCGTCTCAAAACGACGTTTTCCTGCGTTTACGGGTCTTCGCTCGGCGTTCTGAGGCGGCTGACCCCCGGAGCCTCCTGAGGAAACGGCGAGCGGCGTTCGGGGGGCGGAGCCGCTCCCCCGGCGCCTGTGATCGCTATCGGCTGACGGCGTCGCTCTCGAGGAAACGCCGGGCCGCTGCAGACCGTCTCCGCCTCCCGGCAGGCCCTGGCTCCGCCCCCTCGCCGTGCCAGTGCAGCTCTGGGGCGGGTGTTTGCCCTCGGGGCCGCGGGCCCTGGATGGCGAGCCCCGGGGCCCGTGGCGTCCGTTGGCCGATACGATCTCCAGCCACCCTCTAACCAAACAACCCGCCCGGCCCCGCGGGGGGGCGCTCTGTTTACTCTGAGGGAAACGACCTTGTTTGAACTGGGAGCCTCAAGTGGCGCGGCGGCGGCGTGGCGGCGGTGGCGGCGGCGCCTCAGAGCGCGGGCGAGCCGCTGAGCTGCTCCAGATGGGCTCCCTGTCTGGTCTGATCCCAGATCAGATCCTGGCCCCGGCCCTTGTTTTGGCTTCCAGGATATCTCCACATTCCTCCGCAGAGCTGCTTCCTCCAGCGCCGTCTCGCTGAGCGGGTCCTCGTCCGACCGCCACGGATCCACCGCCGCCGATCTGGGACTTTGAGGTTAAAGTCTGGCCCCCCCCAGCGCCCCCCACTATTATACTGTAGCTCACATTAGTACCAGCCCCCCAGAGGTCCTTCACATCAGCGAGGTGTTCCACAGGTGAGCGGGTGAAGGTGGGTTGGACGGCGAGGGGCTCGTGGGGGGGGGCAGGGTTCTGGGGCTGATGGGGTATTTGATGTGGAGCCAGGGCAGATGTGGGAGGGTGGGACTGATGTGCTGCCAAGGTGATCTGGCAGCGCTCAGCTCCGACGTGCTGAAGCCCGCCTGGTGTTACGGGTGACCCCCGTGGAGGAGAAGTCCACGTGGGGGGGGGCAGGTCCAGCGTGGCCGGGATGTGTTTGTGGTGCTGAAGGTGTGTGTGGTGAGGGGCGTGGAGGCCTCGTGGAGCAGCCGTACCTGCTCACAGCAGCGCCTCCTTTCATCTGTGTGGTGCTGGTGCTTTGATGTGGCTCCTCTGCTCCCCTGGGGACGCGCTGGTGCTGCGCTACGCATCCTGATATCATGTTGTAGCCAAAGGGCAGGGTGGGCCGGTGGAAAGAGGAGACGATGATCTCTGCTGATCTTAATCAGGCCACACCTGCACCGACTTTCTACCTGCTGTACAAGAATGGTATTGGTGTGTGGGTGTGTGTGTGTGTGTGTGTGTGTGTGTGTGTGTGTGCGCGCGCTTTTGTGTGTGCGTGCTTTTGTGTGTGTGTGCGCTTGTGTGTGTGTGTCTGCTTGTGTGTGTGCGCACTTATGTGTGTGTGTGTGCGCGCTTTTGTGTGTGTGTGCGCTTGTGTGTGTGAGTGCGCTTGTGTGTGTGTCTGCTTGTGTGTGCGCGCTTTTGTGTGTGTGTGCGCGCTTGTGTGTGTGTGGGTGCGCTTGTGTGTGTGTGCTTGTGTGTACGTGCGCTTGTGTGCTTGTGTGTGTGTTTGTGTGTATGTGCGTGCGCTTGTGTGTGTTCAGAGTGGATTGCTATGTGAAACACTGCATCTCCATTCATGTGTGCTTGTGCAGACAAGCTTTTTTCTGTGTGTGTGTGCGAGTGTGTGTGTGTGTGTGTGTGTACACGCTGGAGGTGACCCATGCAGGAAGGGGGGGTGTTTACATTGGCAGCCTCACAAGGGGAAATGAAGTGACTTCAAAGCGAGCGTGCAGCTGAGCTGCGGAGTGAGCGAGGGAGTCCTCATGCCTGAGCGGGCAGACGGGCTCTCCAAACACCCACCGACGTTCCCAGGGTTTCGCCCGTAGGTGTGTGCTGGCATCCGCTCCGTGGCGCCGGGCTCGCTCCGCTCTCGCTGGCGCGAGCGTCGCTGTGATCCTCGTGTGGTAATTACAGCACCCGAAGGTGAAGTCGCGCCCTCGCCAGGTGAATTCCTGCGCGATCGAGGAAGTGCAGGCGCTGAAAAACAGGAAGACCACGTCGTCTTCTTCTGCGCGCGTTTGGCATTTACGAGGAAGCGGCGGGTTTTCTGCCTCACCGAAGCTGCCTGAGCAAATATCGAATAAACCCCGAATCCCTGACATCCGGCGCCTGGCGCCAGAGATCAAAGCCTGCAGCGGCTTTGATCGAGGCGCGATGAGAGCCCCTGTGCGCGTGTGTTGGCAGGAATGCTGCAGCGGCGGCCGACCATCGAGGACTTTGTGGAAGCGCTGGTGACGGAGCTGAAGCCCAACTTTGAGACCTTCATCATGGACTCTGAGAGCTGAGACCAGCCGCAGCCTCCACATCCGACGCTTCTTTGATCTCTTTGTCGAACCCTGCTGCCACTTCCAGTCGACAAAGCGACATTTAGCCTTTGATCTTTGAGAGCGACGTCAGTTTTCCCTGATTCGGGAGTGACGATGGCGACGATGTCTGAAGTGTGTTTCCTTGTGTAAAATAAAGGCTTTTGCTCCTCCCACCTGTCGAGCGTGTTTTTGTTCTTCACCAGATCAAAGACAGGAACAGTCTTTCATCTGCTCTTCCTGTTGTGTCGTGTTTGCTTGGGTTCTTTAATTAATGGACCCGACGGCCCTTCCTGCGCGAGGGCCTCGAGGCCGGCGCAGGACCTGCGTCACCACCGCTGCGCTCTGAGCGGTTTCTAACGTGTCTTGAGATGTTTTCGGGCCGGTGTGTTTCCAGCTGAGCCCGAGCCAGAATGCGTCCGGCCTGCGACTGCGTCTGGAGGCGAAGTCGGTTTTTCACACGGCGGAGCGTCGCTGTGGTTGGACGCTGGACAAACAGTCGACCGTGATCAAGAGGTTTATTTACAAAAACATCGAACTGGGAGAGACGCCGCGCGGCTCGTCTTTGTTACAAAAATATCGATATTTCATCTTTCTTACAGTATCTACAGGACGCGTGTCACTTCAAACGTTCCACGGCTCGCCCCTCTCTCCGTCCAGACTCGCTCCGGTGCGCTGCCGGTTCGCCGGAAGATGTCGGGCGTTCTGGAGCGTCGCGGGGGAGGACCGAGCCTCTTCGATCTGCCGATGGTCGGCGGCTCAACTTCATTTGACTTCACCAGCAGGTTCACATTACTGGTCAACGTGCGCGTGCATGTGAGCGCGCGTGCGTGTGTGTTCTTGTACTTGCTACATACTAGTACCAAAATCTACTATCAAAGTGAGGACATTCTGGTCCTCAAATAGACTGTTTGAGGGTCCAGACCTGGTTCAAGGTTAGAACTGGGTTTAGGATGGGTCTGGGTCAGGTAGGATGGGTCAGGGGGTCAGGGGGTCAGGTAGGATGGGTCTGGGTCAGGGGGTCAGGTAGGATGGGTCTGGGTCAGGTAGGATGGGTCAGGGGGTCAGGTAGGATGGGTCTGGGTCAGGTAGGGTGGGGGTCAGGTAGGATGGGTCTGGGTCAGGGGGTCAGGTAGGATGGGTCTGGGTCAGGTAGGATGGGTCTGGGTCAGGGGGTCAGGTAGGATGGGTCTGGGTCAGGTAGGATGGGTTTGGGTCAGGTAGGATGGGTCAGGGGGTCAGGTAGGATGGGTCTGGGTCAGGTAGGATGGGTCTGGGTCAGGGGGTCAGGTAGGGATGGGTCTGGGTCGGTAGGATGGGTCTGGGTCAGGGGTCAGGTAGGATGGGTCTGGGTCAGGTAGGATGGGTCAGGGGGTCAGGTAGGATGGGTCTGGGTCAGGTAGGATGGGTCTGGGTCAGGGGGTCAGGTAGGATGGGTCAGGGGGTCAGGTAGGATGGGTCTGGGTCAGGTAGGATGGGTCTGGGTCAGGGGGTCAGGTAGGATGGGTCTGGGTCAGGTAGGATGGGTCTGGGTCAGGGGTCAGGTAGGATGGGTCGGGGTCAGGTAGGATGGGTCTGGGTCAGGTAGGATGGGTCTGGGTCAGGGGGTCAGGTAGGATGGGTCTGGGTCAGGTAGGATGGGTCTGGGTCAGGGGTCAGGTAGGATGGGTCTGGGTCAGGGGGTCAGGTAGGATGGGTCAGGGGTCAGGTAGGATGGGTCAGGGGGTCAGGTAGGATGGGTCTGGGTCAGGTAGGATGGGTCTGGGTCAGGGGTCAGGGTAGGATGGGTCTGGGTCAGGTAGGATGGGTCTGGGTCAGGTAGGATGGGTCTGGGTCAGGGGGTCAGGTAGGATGGGTCTGGGTCAGGTAGGATGGGTCTGGGTCAGGTAGGATGGGTCTGGGTCAGGGGGTCAGGTAGGATGGGTCTGGGTCAGGTAGGATGGGTCTGGGTCAGGGGGTCAGGTAGGATGGGTCTGGGTCAGGGGTCGGTAGGATGGGTCAGGGGTCAGGTAGGATGGGTCTGGGTCAGGGGGTCAGGTAGGATGGGTCTGGGTCAGGTAGGATGGGTCTGGGTCAGGTAGGATGGGTCTGGGTCAGGGGGTCTGGTAAACCATTATGTCTATGAAGGTCCTCACAAAGATAGAAGTACAAGGTTGTGTGTCCTTGCAGGGCTTTTGTTTGCATTTAAATACACTTTAGTTTGACGAGGGTCTCTAAAGGTCAGCAGCAGATAGTTCAAAGAGAAGGTGCGAGCACATTTGAGTGGCTGCTGCTCGTGTGTGTGTGTGTGTAGGGGGTCTGGTGTGTAATCTGATAAGGGTTCTGGCCCCAGCTGTCGTTGGGTTCAGGGTGGTTCAAGGTTGGAACATGAGCCAGAGAAATCCGTGTCATCCTGGAAAGAGCAGGAAGAGGAACACAGCCGCGGTGATTAGTAACGTATCAGTCGGACACTCGTGGAGCTTCAAAGACTTCTGCTGCCTTCAGCAGCTGCTACACACACACACACACACACACACACACACACACACACGTCACATGCACCAAACGACTCCTCTGAATTCACGAGACCGTTTCTCCTCCACCGACATCCTCGGGGGGGTCAAAGGTCAGGTCTAAATCGGCGCTTTCTCCCGAGCGGGAGCGCCTCGCTCTAATCGTCTTTCCTCTCACATTCTTCCCTCTTTTCTTGGCACTCGGAGGAATGCCAGGATTGTTCAGCGGTTGGCTTTGAGGCGCGCCGTCGGGCGTGTCCTCGCACACCTACCGAGCCGCCGCCGAACACATTCGCACGCCGCGCGCCCCCTCACCTTCCTGACGGGACTCGTGAGGTTCGGGGAGGAGGGTCGTCCTTCAGGGGGTCTCGGGGGTCCGGCCCGGTCCGCTCGGGCCCCCCCGCTCCTCCTCGTCGCCCCCGCCGAGCTGCGTCAGCTCGCGGCTGAGGGGCAGAGAGAAGGCCTCGTCACTTTCCCTGTTCCCTGGTGGTGTGTGTGTGTGTGTGTGTGTGTGTGTGTGTGTGTGTGGGTGTGTGTGTGTGTGGGGGGGGGGGGTCAGGCTCACCCTTCGCCCAGGCTGGTCTGGGACTGGAACACACTGTGGCCCTGGCTGAGCGACAGACTGCAGCTCTCATCACAGCACAGAGAGGGAATCAGGTGGACCGGCCCTGGACACACACACACACACACACACACGTTAACGTCACCCCCCCACCTCACGGAGGGGGATGACGGAGGCGGGGGGGCGAGTACCGCAGGCGTGTCCGGGGCCCAGGTGACACTGGCAGCAGGGTCTCTGGGGGAAGTCGTGCAGCCAGCGGGGGTCCAGGCAGGACAGCTCCGCCCCCCCGTAGGGACAGTCGTGAGACCGCAGCGAGGCCGCTGGGGGGAGACGGGGGAGACAGGGGGAGGGGAGGGGGGTGAGTCACCTCTGACCCGGGCGGAGGCTGAGGCGTGCTCCTGAACCTTCACATGTAACAACACATGCAGGCGATGCGCCCCAGACCTGAAGCCACGCCTCTTCCTGGGTTTAAACCTTTGATCCCCCCCCCCCCCCCCCCCATCCCCCATGGCGCGGCCCGACTCACCGCTGGGCTTCTTCTCCAGCAGCTGCCTCTTGCAGTAGATGACACACAGCACCAGCAGGGCGAACAGCACCGTGGCCAGAGCGCTGCAGATGACCGCCGCCAGGGCCAGGTCCCGCGGGCTGCTCGCCGCCGGCGGCAGCGGCACCAGGTTCACGCGCCCGCTGCCTGTGAGGAGACACCGGGGGGGGGGGCGTTTAAACACCGATTCCTGATGTTTGCGTTTCGTCACACTCGTCGTGAGCCGAACTGGTTTCAGCCTTTTGACCATAAACAAGGACGTTCAGTCCCAGAGGGATGGAGCCAGATACCACGACAGGACCTCAGAGTGGCTGAAGAAGAGAGCAAAGTCTGAAAATGGGAGTGTGTGTGTGTGTGTGTGTGTGTGTGTGTGTGTGTGTGTGAGTGTGAGTGTTCTTGTATTTGCTACATACTGAGAGCCAAAATCTGCATTCTACTATAAAAATGAAGACATTTTTGGGGACATTCTGGTCCTCTGAACTCCTCAAAGGACTGTTTGAGGGTCCAGACCTGGTTCAAGGTTAGAACTGGGTCAGGTAGGATGGGTCTGGGTCAGGGGGTCAGGTAGGATGGGTCTGGGTCTGGGT
>CAJVRN010000149.1:1947500-2085000 GCA_911728415.1 Lagocephalus sceleratus
AGGAGAAGGAGGAAGAGGAGGAGAAGGAGGGGGCGAAGGAGGAGGAGGAGGAGAAGGAGGAGGAGGAGAAGGAGGGGGGAGGAGGAGGAGGAGGAGAAGGAGGAGAAGAAGAAGGAGGAGGAGAAGAAGGAGGAGAAGGAGAAGAAGGAGGAGGAGGAAGAGGAGAAGGAGGAGAAAGAGGAGGAGGAGAAGGAGGAGGAAGGAGGAGGAGGAGGAAGAGGGGGAGGAGGAGGAAGAGGGGGAGGAGAAGGAGGAGGAGGAGGAAGAGGAGGAGGAGGAAGAGGAGGAGGAGGAGAAGGAAGTGGGGGAGAAGGAGGAGGAGCAGAAGGAGCAGGAGGAGGAGGAAGAGGAGCAGAAGGAGGAGAAGGAGGAGGAGCAGAAGGAGCAGGAGGAGGAGGAGGAAGAGGAGCAGAAGGAGGAGAAGGAGGAGGAGCATGAGGAGAAGGAGGAGGAGGAGGAAGAGGAGGAGGAGGAAGAGGAGGAGAAAGAGGAGGAAGAGGAGAAGAAGAAGGAGGAGCAGGAGCATGAGGAGAAGGAGGAGGAGGAGGAGCAGAAGGAGCAGGAGGAGGAGGAGGAAGAGGAGCAGAAGGAGGAGGAGGAGGAGGGGCAGGAGGAGAAGGAGGAGGAGGAGGAGGAGGAGGAGGAGGAGGAGGAGGAGGAGAAAGAGGAGGAAGAGGAGAAGAAGAAGGAGGAGCAGGAGCATGAGGAGGAGGAGGAGGAGGAGGAGAAGGAGAAGAAGGAGGAGCATGAGGGAGGAGGAGGAGGAGCAGAAGGAGGAGGAGGAGGAGGAGGAGAGGGGAGGAGCAGAAGGAGGAGGAGGAGCAGGAGGAGGAGGAGGGGGGGAGGAGGAGGAGGAGGAGGAGAAGAAGGAGGAGGAGCAGGAGCAGGAGGAGGAGGAGGAGGAGGACGGACCCGGGCAGACAGTCCCCACACAGGGCGTTGCGGGTGGAGGAGCAGTTGCCCTTGTGGGCGCGGTTGATGAGCCCACAGTCCAGGCAGGGCTTGCACTTGTGCAGGCCCCGGTCCTCCTTGAAGCGACTGCTGCGGCAGGGCACACACCGGGCATCCTCTCCATAGCCGAAGCCACATTCCTGGAGGGATTAAAGGGAAAAACACACCGGCTAAGAGGTGGGGTCGGCGGTCCGAGGGGAGGAAGGAGGGCCTGAGCCCAGCTACCGGGGGTCTGGCATTAAAGACCCGTCTTGGCCGGCGGGGTCCGATCATCCCTGACTCTCCCTGATGGACGGGCGGCCTTCCGCTGAAGGAGACCCCGAGGGATTTGAATGACAAAGGCCCCCGGGGACCCCCACTGCTGCATTATCAGGTTTAGTGCTGCGTGTTTGTGCGGCGGCCCTCAAGAGGACTCAGACGGTCCAAAGGAAACGCGTGGGGGGGGCGAGGAGGGGGGGCGAGGAGGGGGGGGTGAATACTCTTTTTGTGTTACACAATTCAAAGTGCACGTAAAAAGGCCTCAGCTCTTCTGGGGGGTACTCAGGAGTCTGCGGGTGGAGCGCCCGTCTCACGTACTTATGACACCGGGGGGGGGCAGCCACAGGGGCTCTGACCTCTGGGGGTCGCGGGGGGCGTGGCCTCACCACACCTGACCAATCCGCTCACACGTGCAGACGTCTTGTGGGTCCTGAGGAGCACTTTATCTCTGCCCCCCCCCCGTTCGCCCAGGCTGGAGATAGAGCGGATCCTTTGGGGGCGATAACGGCCCCCCCCCCGGTGACCTTCGCGTCTACGGGACAACGAGGTTGTCGTTATCAGCTCATCGGTGTTTCCGGAGCTGGGTCGAGGCGTTGAGACGCTCGTGTGTCGCTAAACGGAGGGCCGGCCCCCCCGCCCCCCCCCAGGACGTGTCCCCTTTCACTGGCAGCCCCGCAGGAATGTGGGCGCGGACGTGAGGGCACCAGCAGAGGAGGAGCACCTCCACGGGGCCGGGAGGCTGGGGGGGTCTGGAGGGGTGCAGGGGGGGGGGTGATGGGGGGGGGCAAACACTTTGATCTGCTGAATATCTGTATTTATGAATATTAATGAGACAATAAGATCTGATGGGGGGGACTTCTGTCTGTCTGTCTGTCTGTCTGTCTGTCTGTCTCTCTCTCTTTGTCTCTCTCTCTCTCTGTCTCCCTCTCCCTCCCTCTCTGTCTCTCTCTCTCCCTCTCTTTGTCTCTCTCTCCCTGTCTGTCTGTTTGTCTCTTTGACTCTGTCTGTGTCTCTCTCTCTTTGTCTCTCTCTCTCTCCCTCTCTCTGTCTCTCTCCCTCTCTCCCTCCCTCCCTCTCTCTCTCTCTCTCTCCCTCCCTCTCCCTCCCTCTCTCTTTGTCTCTCTCTCCCTCTCTCTCTCCCTCCCTCCCTCTCTCTCTCTCTCTCTCTCTCTCTCTCCCTCCCTCTCTCTTTGTCTCTCTCTCCCTGTCTGTCTCCAACCACAGGAAGCGACAGGCCCAGAGTCGACTGATCCCAGCCCAAGCCTGTGGGCACCGCCCCCCCCCAGGTGGGGGCCGGTGCCACATCCAGACCGTCCCCTCTGCCAGCGCTTGGCTCTCAGACGGGGTCGGCTTTGATCATCAAGGACCGATCCGCGCTCTTTCATCTCTGACAAAGGCCAACAGATCCGAGGCCCCGCGCCCACTCGACCCAGTGTGGCAGCAGGGACAAAGACGCCGTTGCCACGGGGACACCATGGGGACACCTGAGGACACCATGAGGACACCACGAGGACACCACGGGGACACCACGAGGACACCACGGGACACCATGAGGACACCACGAGGACACCACGAGGACACCTGGGGACACCAGGGGACACCATGAGGACACCACGAGGACACCACGAGGACACCACGGGACACCACGAGGACACCAAGAGGACACCACGAGGACACCATGAGGACACCACGAGACACCACGAGGACACCACGAGACATCACGGGACACCACGAGGACACCACGGGGACACCACGAGGACACCACGGGGACACCACGGGGACACCACGAGGACACCTGGGGACACCAGGGGGACACCACGAGGACACCACGAGGACACCACGGGACACCACGAGGACACCAAGGGACACCACGAGGACACCATGAGGACACCACGAGGACACCACGGGACACCACGAGGACACCTGAGGACACCACGGGACACCACGAGGACACCTGAGGACACCACGAGGACACCACGAGGACACCACGAGACACCACGGGACACCACGGGGACACCACGAGGACACCACGGGGACACCACGGGGACACCACGAGGACACCACGAGGACACCACGAGACACCACGGGACACCACGGGGACACCACGGGACACCACGGGACACCACGGGACACCACGGGACACCACGAGGACACCACGGGGACACCACGAGGACACCACGAGGACACCACGGGACACCATGAGGACACCACGAGGACACCACGAGACACCACGGGACACCACGGGACACCACGGGGACACCACGAGGACACCTGAGGACACCACGGGGACACCACGAGGACACCACGAGACACCACGGGGACACCACGAGGACACCTGAGGACACCACGGGGACACCTTTCCTCACGCGAGCGCCACCAACGCAGGCAGGACCTCGCTGGACCGAGTCCAACGGCCTTCATGTGCGTCTGCTCCTGTCTGACGTTACCGTCGCACAAAGACCCTGAAACAGGATCTGTTTTGTCAGAATACTGTTTCAACCCCCCCGAGGGCCGGACCAGGGGGGCCGTTCTCAATGTGAAGGGCCTGGACCGCGGCCACACCCTCAGGAGCCCCGCCCTCAGCCCTCCGGAGCCCCGCCCTCAGGAGCCCCGCCCTCCGGAGCCCCGCCCTCAGGAGCCCCACCCTCCGGAGCCCCGCCCTCAGGAGCCCCGCCCTCAGGAGCCCCGCCCTCAGAAGCCCCGCCCTCAGCGTTCCTGTCGCGCTCCCCCCGACCTGACGATGTTCAAGAGGCGACGCCAATGCGGGAACGGACGTGTGCGTCCGTCCCACGGTAGCCCCGCCCCCCCGCCCCCTCTCTTTAAGGTCATCTGGAGCGAGAGCCCCAAGCAGACGCCTCCGATCGCATTCCGCCGCGTATCTCCCGATCTGCCCCGGGCGCCGGAGCCAAGGATAACAGCGGAGCGGAGCGAGGGCTGGCTGGGACCGGAGCGTGTTCAGACGCACATGTGAGGGCAGGAGGGGGCGGGGCCTGGCCGCTCAGCTGATCGCAGGCGCTTCCGCTCGCTTTCCCGGGCTTTTCCTCCTCCTAGCCTGCGCCCACTTCCTGTCTGGACCGGCTTCGTACCCCGCATCGTCCACAAGCGCGGCGGCGGCGTCCCAGCGACTTATCCCGTCTAATCGAGGCGCCTGGGTGGAGGGGCGCCTGAAAGGACGCCCCGGGTGGGTCTTCTGGCTACGGTTAACGTGGCGAGGATAACTGATGCCACCGGAGCGAACCGGGACACATTCCTCTCGTCTCTATGGCGACGGCGGCGGCGAGAGGCCGCCTTCGCCGCACGGCCCCGTCCTTACAGGCCGCGTGGTTCCAGAGAGGTCAGAGCAGACGCCGTGCCTCTGGCGCTGACGTCCCTCTAGAGGAACGAAGCAGCCGATTATTAACCCGGGGGGGTGGGGGGGCTCATGCCCGCTGAGCTGGCGCGGAGCCACAGGAGCTACTGGAGCGCAGCCGCGACCACGGTCACATGTCCGCCTGCGCCCAGGTGAAGGGCCACGCATGCGCGCCACAGAGGTTCCAGAGGTGGGAGCGGGCCCGCCGTGGGTGGGTGCTCACCTGGGGGAGGGTGCTCACCTGGGGGGGGGCCCCGGGGCCAGTTCAAAGGCGAACGGGGTCCCCGCCCCCCCGAGGGCTCCACCTCGGAGGCTCCTCCAGCTGCTGCACACAGCTGTTTGAGCGAGGCCCTCAGCAGCGACGGGAGCTCCACGCCGCCCCGGTGGGGGGGGGGGCACTTCCAGTCAAGAAACAGCAAGCTTAGGCCCGCCGGCTTCAAACGGCAGAGACAATAAGAGGAGGTGGAGGAGGAGAGGAGGTGGAGGAGGAGAGAACAATGGCGGCATTCATGTGCAGAAGGTCAGAAGTACGGGTGTGACTGATTAAAGGAGGGTCGGCCTCCTACAAAAGCCCAGAAGAGCTCGGCTGCTCCGCGCATGAAAGAGAGGAAGTCATAAATAACGCGGTGCGCTGGACAAGATAATCTGTTAGGAACAATCAGGCCCATTCTTTCCCCCTCCAGCTTCTGACTCCTGCTGGAGGGTTCTCCTCAGGGGCGTGTAGGTGACCTGCTGTGTGTCCTTAGCCCCCTCACTTCCCCTCCTCCAAAAATAAACAGGCGGCGACGTGAAACCTCCTTGAGAGTCTCGCGGCGAAGGGCGGCTGGAGCCCGGGCGTACCGACCTTCGACAGCTCCTGTCCCGCCTCGCAGGCCCTGCAGGCCCTGCAGCTCCCAGAGCGGTCCCTGAACTCCTGCTCCCTGCACGCCGGGCTCGGCTCCTCCGCCCCAGCGGGAACCTGAGAGGAGGCCATCGGTGGAGGTTAGACACTCATGGTTTCATGGACACTTTCATCCGCGAGAGTCAAAGGCTAGAGCGGACCCTGGGGGGTATGGGGGTTGGGGGGTTACGTCTCAAAATGAAGAAGCTCAATAAGGATAAACAACAAGGCTGTCCAGGCTGTAAACAGGTAAACAAGTGTTGTTGTGTGTGTACTCTACTGAGACTCCAGCAGCTGGACTCAAATTCCTGGTCCGTGTAAACACACTTGACCAACACGTCCCCGCTCTGGTCCTGACGTCCTCTTGTCCCCCCCGACAAGAGTTAAGCAGCAACACTGGTGGATCACTGGTGGATCACTGGTGGATCACTGGTGGATCACTGGTGGATCACTGGTGGACGCGTTCACTCACCGAGGCTGGAAGCATGAGCTGCACGGACAGCAGAGCCGAGAGGACCTCGGGTCGGAGCATCCAGACCATCCCGAGGGGCTGCAGAGGGTCCACACACGCACGGAGCTCTTCCTCGAGCACGGCGCTAACAGACGCTGGTGTGTCCTGAAGGGGACGCCGGGCTCGACCCACCCGCTTCGTGCTGATCCGCGAGAGGACGCGCAGCTGATCAAAGCCCCGGAATGTGGGACCTCATCTCGTCACGTTCCACACCCGAGCAGCGCAAACGCGTCAAAGGCGCACCGCCGCGGCTCCACCAGCCGCCTCGCTCCGTCCGAAGCCCCGAACCGCCCGCAGGGACCGCGAACGGCGCTTCCGAACTTTATTGGATCGGGTTTCCGAACTCCTCCGTCGGATCCGGTGAGTTTGCGTCGGTCACGAAGAGACGGAAGAGAAAGGCTGGAGAGTCCTCACCCCGATGAGCGGGAGGAGGGCTGGCGCGTTGAGGAGGAGCACTGGTGCTGCTGGTCTGCTGCTGGGACCAGTCTGCTCTCCAACCATACCAGCAGCGGCGCCCACGGCTCACAGACTGGGGGAGGGAGGGGGAGGAGAGGGAGCAGGGAGGGGAGGGAGAGGGAGGAGAGAGAGATCAAGGGGGAAAGAGAGGAAGGGATAGAGGGGGAGGGAGGAGAGAGAGGAGGGAGGATCAAGGGGGAGAGGGGGAGTCAGTGTTCATCCTCTAATCACGTGATGGTAGAACGTCTCAATAATGATGCTCATGTCTGTCAAACAGGGGAAGCTCAGAGCTGCTGGTGCTACTGGTGCTACTGGTGGTACTGGTGGTGGTGGTGGTACTGGTGGTGGTGGTACTGGTGGTACTGGTGGTGGTGGTACTCGTGGTACTGGTGGTGGTGGTACTGGTGATGGTGGTACTGGCGGTACTGGTGGTGGTGGTACTGATGGTGGTGGTACTGGTGGTACTGGTGGTGGTGGTACTCGTGGTACTGGTGGTGGTGGTACTGGTGCTGGTGCTGCTGGTGGTACTGGTGATGGTGGTACTGGCGGTACTGGTGGTGGTGGTACTGATGGTGGTGGTACTGGTGGTGCTGGTAATGGTGGTGATGGTGGTACTGGTGGTTGTGGTACTGGTGGTGGTGCTGCTGCTGGTGGTACTGGTGCTGGTGGTGGTGGTACTGGTGGTGCTGGTGCTGGTGGTGGTACTGGTGGTACTGGTGGTGCTGGTGCTGGTGGTGGTACTGGTGGTACTGGTGCTGCTGGTGGCACTGGTGCTGGTGCTGCTGGTGATGGTACTGGTGGTACTGGTGCTGGTGGTTGGTGTCATCTCCGTGACATGGTGACTTGAGGTGGTGACATGGTGAAGTGGTGTGTGTGTGTGTGTGTGCGTGTGTGTGTGCAGGCCGTCAGGCTGCTGAGTGAAGTGAGGAGCTGTAAACATAAACACACACAAGAAAACAGGAAATTCCCTCATTTATGGTGGGAACAACATTCAGGTATGGAACACTTCACCTGTGGCCCCTCTAGCCCAGGCAGGGTGTGTGTGTGTGTGTGTGTGTGTGTGTGTGTGTGTGTGTGTGTGTATGTGTCCTGCTGAAGCTCCTAGCAGGAGTGTCCTCCTCACCTTGTGCCCAGTGTGCCCCTGACGGGCCCCGGATGGAGGCTGGGTGGGAGCTGACTCTGTGGTACAGACCGGTGGCTGGTACCGCTAAAGAGGCTGCTCATGACCAGTGGGACCAGTGGGACCAGTGGGACCACTGGTTGGACCCGCTCCTCAGTGGGTGCAACCACTGGCTCCTGGCCCAGGGGGCGCTAGAGACACCCGTGGTCCTTGTCAGCTTCCTGTTGTCTGGACAGTCTTTGCGGTAGTCACGATTATTTTAATAACCTTGTTGACAACGCTGTTGGATGCCTGAATGTCAGACGTCGTCATCTTTGGTCTATCAGATGTCTTTGATCTATTTAAAGGCGCCGGCGCCCCCTGGTGGCCAGAGGAGTCAAACACACACCGTTTGTTCCATGCTTTGCTTCGTGTTCTCGACTTTTATGGCAAAGCTCTTTGTGCCTCATTTCACTGATCGGTTGGTTGATTGATCGTCAGTTCTTTGGTTGTAACCCCCCCGTTAGGGTTACAGCCCCCATCTCAGTCCTACTCAGAGTGTCTGACTCTGAAAAGGGGACTTGTCCTGCTTGGACGACTCTTGGACAGCCTTGATAGTAACAGATCAAGCTGTGTTACTTATTAATGATGAGGGTAGCGGTTCGTTACCGACGTCTCAGCCTCACACCTCGCAGGACTTACAGATGCTGCAGGTGGGCCACAGCTGCCACCACATCTGTTCCAGGGCGATGCCCTCATCTGGGTTGACACTCAAACATCTCTCACTAAATTCCTGCAATCTGAGGAAAGGTCTCTTCTTCCTCACAGAGGTGGGACTCGTCATGAACGTCCTGACTGAGCGGCTCATCGAGGACGGCGGCCAGCCGCCCGACTGTGGCCGACCCGGCTTCACATGTACGAAGTCCTGGAGGCTGATGGCAGGAAGTGAGGGACGACGGACGTTTCAACAAAAGCTCTGCAGCAGCGAAACGTGAGAGGAGGGTCAGGCGCACCACAAGGTTCCATTTCCTCACGCCACAAAACCTCGAGGATCGGCCCAGGCACTCAATCACACAACCTCTGACCTCGGTGGGGATCAGCAGCCACGAGCCCTTCAGCATCCAGCTTCTGCTTCAGGAGGTCCAGGAAGAACAGTCAGATATCTTGAAATCCCAACTCTGTCTGGTTCTGAGTGGGTCTGAGTGGGTCTGAGGTCTGAATGGGTCTGAGTGGGTCTGACTGGGTCTGTCTGGTTCTGTCCAGTTCTGACTGGTTCTTTCCCTTCAGTCCCTCTTGAGTTGGACAGACGCCTGGCCTTCATCCTCCTCTTCATCACCCCGCTGTCCGTGCTGCCTTCCTGACCATCAAGTCAACGAATGAGCGACAGATCTGATTGTCAAACATTTTTTTAAAATAATTTTCCAACTTTTTCCCATTTTTTTCCCATCTTTCAGCCCCCTCTCTGTAACAATTACTTTGAATCGTTTTCTCTTATGACGCACGTATCAATCGTTCTAACCTCATCACGTCACCCAGTGGTACTGCTGTGATCCACTGGTCCCACTGGTCATGACCGGACACTTTCTAGTGTGTCAGACCACAACATCTGCAGGTAGTCTCAAAATGTGTCATTGTTAAATAATAAGAGTGTCAATTAGTGTTGTTTTTTTAAACATCATATGTAAAGCCCAAGTACGTTTGATAATTAGACTTAACTTGAGTCAGAAGGGGGTTCATGTTTTCATACATGGGCATCATAACATGCTTATTTTTCAATTAGTCATAGGTCTATTAATGGAGGTCTATTAATGGTCAGTTAGGATTTATTAGTCAAAATTTCCATGTCAGAATTAGTAAAATAAAAATACATCGTGACATTTATTGTTTCTGCTGAAATTACAGGAACTCTTGTCATGACTGCCCCCAGTTGGAACTTTGCAAGAATGTCTGCTGGTACACTTCCATCTAGTGGACATGTGGTTGACTGTTGAAGTCAGGACTGACAGGCGGTGCAATCACAATGTCATTACTGTCTAGGATGTACAATTTAGAATGGAGCTATAAAACACAAACACAAGTATTTTATATCCAAAATTACTGCAACCATAGGGCCTTGAGCCAGGCGGTGCTTTGGTAAAAGTAACATTTATTTTGAAAAGTACCGTATATAATATAACATTTAATAAAGTGAATTGATGCTGTCCCACACTGAATGCCTTATATCACAGATTTATTTAATGGGCATTTCATTTTAAACAGCTTGTTTTGGTAAATGGTGAAGTTCATTTTTAAGTACTGATTCAATATTCCTATCTGCTGGTCATTTTTTTCAGTTTTAATAATACAAACACAGCTGTCATGATATTTTCAGTGAAAACTGCAGCGTAATGAGAATAACATTGTGACATAAGTCAAGGAATATTATTTTATTATAGCAAATAAATAAAACAGTTAATTTTTGTAAAACTATATGAAGCCTTTATATAGTAGTTTACAGACAATCACAGGTGAGCAGTGAACTACAGTGATTAATCTCAGCTTTCAGAATACTTTCCCTGTCACTGCATGCCTATCTATGACCAGATTAAAGTTAAATAAATCTTTTAATCAATGTCGGTCTTGGGTTATTTATATTGACCCACCAAACTGGACTGGGGTCACTGCATCCAACCCTTATCAAAAATACACATTAATGCTGGGAACGATCAAACAAATAAACCAAAGATCATTTCCCTAGAGAAGAAAATATGTACTTCTTGTCTTATCATCTTGTCTAAGTTTGGTACTGAATTTTTCCAAATTATCTGTATAAACAAAAGACCCAGTTCTGCAAGTTTGTTGGCAAGTTTGTTGGCATAAATTTGGGTCCTGAGTCATGTCCGTGCTTTACAGTGGGTCTTCTCATAAAGTCCATATACATGTGGGGCCTTTTATAGCCATGATTATTTATTACTAATGCCCATAAGTACACTGCCTGGATTTACCTAAGCAGACAGGTAGGGGCTGCTGCGGCTGGTCAGGTCCAGAGTCAAAGAGTGAGGTCAGCCAGGGACAGGATTCATCAGGCTCAAACTGTGAAAGAGTGGGTTGGGGAGCAGGACACATCTTTTTCACACATGGAGTCCAGACCTTGGACCCAATGATAATCTCTGGGAAGTGCTGGAGAAGGTCCGACTCTACCATCATCAATGCAAGATCTTGGTGACAAATTAATGCAACACTGGATGGAAACAAATGTAGTGACATTACAGAAGCGTACTGAAATAATGCTACAGCGAATGCGTGCTGTGATCAAAGCTAAACCAAATATCAGAGTGTATGACCTTTCTTTGGTCGTGACTTTTTTTTTGGCCAGGCAAAGTATTAAAAGTGATGTGATGAAGTATGAAGGGAGTCCTTGCTAGAGTTTGGGGTGGTAAAAAAATAAAGTCTAGAAATATGCAGTTACTGTAATCTGCGTTCTTCCACATAACAAGAATATTTCAGAAACATTTGCAGGTAAACTATCAGAACATCAGCCAGTAGAAACTCCACAGGGGTTCAGAGGGTTCATCCTCAGTGAGGTGAAATGAGGGATGGATGAACATTTGTCCCAGTGAGGGCCCCTGTTTACTCCTCCGGGGTCAGAAGTGCTCGTTGATATATTGTTGGACTGTGCGATGGCTCTATGGCCTCATTCAACATTGTCTTTTAGTGAGGAAAGAGAACGGGCAGAGCAGAAATGTTCCTGGATCGTCTGTGGCTGCTGCTGCTGAGCTGTTTCGTCTTATGTGATGCAGCTCCCATCGTTGATCCCTCATCTGCTGCTGAAGAGCAAGACTTCGCTGAGGTAAAGCATCAAGACATACAGAATATGAGAACTTTTAAACTAGGCTCAGCAAATGATCCCGCGTGTCTTTTCAGTGTAGTGATTTTGGAAACCAACTAACCTTTTAACCTTTCATCTAATGATTGCAGGAGTACCTTTCACAGTTCTTCAGCGATGTTGGGGTTACAAATTCAACAGTGCACGCTGTAACAGCAACCTCCTTTAATGACACGCTGGAGGCTATGCAGGCTTTCTTTGGACTGGAGGTAATAATGACAAGGAATACATCAACAGCCTAAGAAACAAATAAAAATGTAATGCAGTGGTTCGCAAACTGGGGGGCACGCCCCCTAGGGGGGGCGCAGTGGAACTGTGGGGGGACGTTAAAGGATCTCCTGCTAAGATGTGAAGTGATATGTACATATTTTAGAGAGAAAACATCTTTATATAGCACTTATATATTATTCAATTTATTCAAACAAAGAGGGTTTGATTGATTCCGGGTGGGTGGGATCGGGTGTCGTGAGGGGTGAGGGCATTACAAAGTTCTTATATCATCAGTGGGGGCTTGAGAAAAAAAGTTTGCGAACCACTGATGTTATGAATGAGACATATTTTTACCACAAAGTAGTAGGACCACATTGGGAAAACATTTTCAAGAATAAAGTTGTAAATACAGGTTATGTTATTTTTTTAAAAGAGGAAATACATGTAAATTGGAGGAGCAGCCTCTTAAATTGTACTTTAATATAAGTTTCACATACAAGGAAATACATAATAGTTTTGACTCATCATGAACACATTGTCATTCATGACGGGAAGGTTATGTTGAAAACTTTGTCTATTCCAACAAAAGAACCACATGAGTTTGGAGGACATTTGTGGAGGAGGAAATGGCTGGTTGTGGTTGACAGGTTGTCAGAAGCATGAGGACTCCGTGTGATGTTTCTGCTAGGTGACGGTATATGAACAGAAGTGATATTAATTGAGTAACACCTGGGGAAGGACAAGTGGAGAAGAAGAAGTACCTGCAGGGGCGTTTACTGTCTTTAATTTTTTCTAAATTAAAGTGAAGTCAAGCACCTCGTCAAGCATCATGTCATTCAGCAACAAAACACTCAACTGCTGCTCTCCCCTGGTTCTCTTGGAATTAAGTCCAAATTAACCTTTTTTCTTGTATATTTACAACTTTATTCTCAAAACTTAAGATGTTGTTTTCCAATGTGGCCCTTATATTCCATTGTATGTTCTAAACCCATCATACAAAATTCTCTCATCAGGTTACTGGTGTTTTAGATAATGAGACCATAGCAGTAATGAAGCAACCAAGGTGTGGCGTGTCTGACATCAGCCGATATGGACTTTTACCTGGAAAACCCAAATGGAAAACACAGATTATCACATACAGGTAACCAAAAAAAAGGTCAGAGAAATAGGATTGAGATGTAACAGTTTTATGTAATTTCAGTAGCTTCTTTTTTGTGGGTAAAGACATGAATTCACACCAAGCGATGATGTTGTATCATATGATTTCACCAGGATTACTGACTACACTTCAGATCTGCCCCAGGAAACGGTGGATGAAACCATAGCCAAGGCCTTCCAGCTTTATAGTGATGTCATCCCTCTTGATTTTAAACAGATCTACAATGGTACCGCCAACATCATGATTACCTTCCAGACTGGAAGTGAGTTTACCACATAAGAACTGTAAAACTTGCCAAACTTTATCTTAAAGACACAACCAAAACCACATTCATGCTGTAGGGCTGTAGGAGGGCCCTCGTAGGACCGAGTCCTACTGTAGGGCAAAGTGCTGGTTTGTCTGGCAGATGGACAGAAAATACATTGTTTTATTACTTTAAACTGACCTCAAAGCATATTTTTTATGATTGGAGTCATCACTATCTTTTCAGCACTGGATCAGTGTGGGGTAGATACTGAATTCATTTTGAATAAGATATATACATATATTGTATTAAATTGCAGATCATGGGGATTTTTATCCTTTCGATGGGAGATCTGGTGTTTTGGCTCATGCATTTTCTCCTGGACCAGAAATTGGAGGTGACACACACTTTGACAAAGAAGAACCCTGGACTCTGAGCCAGACAGGTAAATACTGTAGGGCACCATATCAGCAAGATTTACAGCTCTATAACCAGAAACATTTCATACACATCAGTGGTAAAGTCATTCCTGTGTAACCAAAATTGACAAAACTGTTAAGACCAAAAATTGTACATATATGTAGAATTATAGTGGAATTCAATTAAAGGCAGTGATTGACCCAAAGCAATCTTGCTGCCACACAAATGTAGTTGAGTGTTTCCTGCACCACTGTACAGTTCTCTTCTGAGTCAAACCATCGAGCTCGATTGGCTGGGTTTGGTAGGGTGTCATAGGTGGATGGTATTAGAAAACTTAGCCTTGCCTCCACAGGTCACTCCACCTCATTGGTTTGGGAAGAGTACCCTCTTCTGAGTGATTTGACCAAGAGCCTGTCCTCCATTCTCATCCCTTCTGTCCCCACCATCCTCTTTCATTCTCTTACAGAAGCTACAATAGCTTCTGAGGGTCTGAGGGATTTCTAGGACTTACCTCTGCCCACAATTTGCCGTTACTGCTGGACATGTCTCTTTTGAATGATATATTTGATATTATATTTAACAAATATAAAAATTCAACTTACCTTCCTTTACTTCAGTTGATTTTTTTTTTTTTTTTGCAAAACAGTTAAATGCTCATAATGTGTCTGGATTCATTTGATGACTTGAAGGTGTGAATCTGCTGCTGGTGGCTGCCCACGAGTTCGGTCATGCTCTTGGCCTGGATCACTCCAGGGACAGACAAGCACTCATGTTCCCCACATATAAGTACGTCAACACCGATGGGTACAAGCTGCCGGATGATGACAGACAAGGAGTTCAAAGCATTTATGGTAAATTTTATAGCAGTTTTTCTTTATTATCTATGCATTTTAACCAACTCAGCATAGAAAATCGGGATTTCAAAAAGCCTGAAACTTCTGCTCTGCAAATCAGTTAAGATCAAGCCTCAGAAGTGGTTTTATACAACTACAAATCTGTTAAAGATTTAATTATTTTTGATGTTCATCCAACGACAATTTAGATAAAATGTTTAAATACTGTCAATGTTGTACTTCAAATCATTCAGGCAGCCGTACACCCGATCCCACACCAGCACCAAAGCCTAAACCAGAACCAACAGAGGGACCAAAAGAGGAACCAACAGATGAGCCAACAGAGGACCCAACAGAAGACCCAACAGAGGACCCCAACTCAGACCTTCCCAACCCCAGAAAAGAGCAGTGCAGCAGGGGGCTTGTGTTTGATGCAGCAACATCCATCAGGGGAGACCTCTACTTTTTCAAAAATGGGTACAGTCAAGTTTGTCTCGTTCATGTAGACAATACTTCAGGACATTCCTTCACATTTAGAGTTAAAGTTAAATCTTTACCAGATACTTTTGGAGGAAGACTGACAAGTTAGGCACCATCCCATTCACCAAAGTGAGCACAAAGTGGACACCAATCCGCTATGTCGACGCTGCCTTTGAGGTACCACAAGACAATGCAGTGTATCTTCTCCAAGGTAAAGCTCAGCCATTTGTTATGTTCAACATTGTAGTAAATCTCTGAGTATAATAAAGATTTAATACCCAGCCTCTGAGAATTCAAAGCCTGGATGTCTGACCCCTCTACCCTCTGATTTGTGGCCTTATTCAGGTCAAATGCATTTTCCATGACACTACATTTTCTGCTGAATCTGCTCCTTATTGCACAACACTGAAAATGTGAACGTCCCCCACAGCCCCTGCTTTCAGCCAATCATGTGGAGGAACAGATTTCAGGCTCCTCAAAGTGCTCTGATCACTACCCTCCCTCAGGCTGTGGTTTCATAAATAACCAGTATATAAGCGTTGTATAATTGCACTGACACACACCAATAATGAGTCATTAAGTGCTATGTGCAAGTGTATGAGTGTTTGTCATACTCAGGTAGTAACAGGTACTCTGTGGTTACTCACTCTGTGCCTCTGTTCTTTCTCCACAGGCAACCAGTATTGGGGCCTAAAGGCAACGGCGAGGACTATCCTCCCTGGTTATCCTAAACCGCTCACCGACCTTGGACTCCCCTCTACTGTCAATAAGGTGGATGCAGCTGTCTATGTACAGTCTAGTGGTAAAACCCTGTTCTTTGTGGGCAGACAATATTGGAGGTGAGTAGCAGGTGATTCGTATTAAGGTGCTAAAACGTGAACATGGTGACAGGGACATTTATTGACTACTTGTTCTGCTTTGCAGTTACGATGAGAAAACCAACCAAATGGACTCTGGATTTCCACGATTTATTAACAGGGATTTCCCTGGCATTGGCTCCAAAGTTGATGCAGCCTTTGAGAATGACAGTGAGAAATCGTGTTCTGGGTCTTGAACATAGAAACGATGAAATGTTACTGTTGATGTTAATGGCTCTGTTACGGCAACGTTGGCCTGGCTACACTTAAACAGACACAGTAGGAGAGCTGCAGTGCACACGTGCTCGCAGCATAGCAAACACGTGAAACACGTACACACAGCTTTTTGTTTGTGTTGTGTGTTTGGCCAGCAGAATGTCCTGCCAAAATCAGCAGGGTTTTTTTGGCCCTCTTCTCATCTAATCATCTCATTTTTGGTTTTGGGATGATTGTCTCATTTTACATATGTTTTTATCCTCTTTTTTTTTCTTTTTTAAAGTTATGATGCTATGGCAATAGTACTTTGACTTCTCCAAAACATTGAACTCGTCTTTAAATCATTTTTGCGCAGTTTTGTATATTAGTATATTTAGTATATTTTTGCGTAATTCTCTTTTTTTTACTGAACCTGTCCAGCAGTTCCGTGTATTAAATTCTGAATTAAGTTCTTGTCTTGATGGAAAATTAATCCCCTACCAAAAGTTAATTTGTAGACTGATTCACTTGAATTCAGTTCAATTGTCCTGCTGGACTTTCTTCTTAAACAGTTTTTGTCTGTAAAATGCAACAACATTCTAGAGGGTTAACACTTCTCAGAGGCACAGTATATATTTTTATATACTATCTATATTTCCTTCTTATTCCACCTCCATGCACATTAACTGAGTTTCTACTCCCACAGGGTATCTGTACTTCTCCTCCGGGCCCCGGCAGAGTGAGTATGACCCGACCTACCGGTTGGTGAGACGGGTGCTGCTTAACTACGGCTGGCTCAACTGTTACTGAAAACACGACTGTGTGACCAAATATATCAGAACTCACATGGAGATTTAAGAGACCAAAGGTTTGTTAACTGAGGAATCACAGTGAACCGTTGATCCTGTAGTTGATTTCTGCTAATATAATAGAACAGCTGTGTGCATATTTGTTAGACCTTGTCCTCTGGGCACGATCTAGAGTGCAAATAAATATTTATCAAGAACATGAGCTGCAATAGTCTCTCCAGTTTCATTATTTATTCCAAGCTGTATATTTCTGATGTTGTCTAAACTATAAAATTATGAAATCATAATTAGATTAGCACTTTTGGTGTTTCCAGACCAACAGTTTGGAGAGTGTGGACTCGGGCAGTCACTAACCTTTCAGGGTGCTGGTCCTGCAGTCTGCCACTTGCTGTCTCTGAAAGCTCACTTCATGTCTGTGATCACATGACCATGCTATTTCACCTTACTCCACATATTAAAAACACAACCTGACAACTTTAAGCCAGGGAAAAAGCCCCCCCCCTCATTTTAGGATGTTTGCCTCACTCAGTTTTTTAAAAAAATAACTTCCCTCAATCAAATGCCTTGTTTCAGCGAAAGCTGGCTTATCCCAGCTCACCTACACAGCAATAACTCTGGACCTGAATGAACATATCACTGCATCCATCGACATAATTATTTAGAACTTTGTGTGGAAAAACTAAATTATTTATATCAAACAGTCGTTTTTATTCATTCTTATTGTTGTGGAAATCCTGGAGGTTGTGGAACAGACACCCTGGAGACTCAGATGACTTGAAGTGACGTTTACTGATCAGAAGTGGCACCAACACAGAAAAGACAACTCATTTTTCCTTCACAGATCCCTCCTTTTTGATCGACAGATCAACACTAGTTTGTGTGAAGGACCCACACAATTAATCTCGGCAACTGCAACTCCATCACTCAACAACATTCAAAACAAATTACAAGACTGAAAAGAACTTGATTTCATTACTCAACTAACTTTATCCTTGTTCAATCAATAAATCACAAAACCTTCAGACTGTCAGCCCCACAGGTTATGCAGGTAGGAACGAAAACCCAGTGGGAAAAAGTTTCCTACCACCCCTCTATAACCTCAAAGATGGATGTTAAAACACAAATTATGGGGCGGTGAGCCTAGAGGTCTGCATAACAACAGCCTGTCAAAGAGAAATGCCTTAATTCTGACACAATATCAAAAACCATAAGACATGGCAGACTATGAATTAAATTATTAAAGCTGATCCCTCCAAAAGAACAATTCAGAAAGGAATAAGAACAATCAAAATCAAACAACCAAATGAGAGTACAATATAAATCACACATTATACATGGAGTACATTCATTCCTTCATTACAAATGAATTTTCTTCTTTATTGCATCGTTACATATAATATAATATAATATAATATAATATAATATAATATAATATAATATAATATAAGGCGGCACGGTGGTGTGGTGGTTAGCACTGTCGCCTCACAGCAAGAAGGCCTCGGGTTCGAAGGAGATCTGGGTTCTGTGGAGGTACAGTCTTCTACAGTCTTCACCTCCTGCAGTTAGGTACAGCTCAGCATGACTCGAAGCATTGAGATGTTTCTCCAAAACCTTAAGAAAGTGCTGCACTTTCCTCCTGAGACATCATAAACACCATATGAAGGAATCATCACCACTGCTATCTGCTGAAATTCTGAAATCTCTCTCTTTTGTCTCTTCTGAGGGCCATGTGGCCATGCTAATGCTGCTGTCTGCACTTCACAAGGTAAGTTAAATAACAAACACCCTGAATGGAATGTGGCATACAGCGATAAGCTCTATCCCCACAGACTAAATACACTCTCTTAGGGAGCAGGGCCCATTTAAGGACAACCCGTGCCACTGATAGACAATCACCATTGTGAACTTTGACCTGAACACTTACGACCATTGTAGAAGCATGGATGGACCTCTAGCAGTACCTGAGGCAGCATAGACGGGGTACATGGCTGTGGTACACACTCTGGGCTCACAGGATATCCACAGCAGTTAGTTTGAGCCAGAATGAGTGTCTATATCTCAGTGCTCCATTTTTTGTTCATTGTGTCTACGGGGTATGCAGGGGAATAGCTGTCTTCGCCATCTTTCTCCAACCGTGGGGTTACCTTGTTCTAGTTCAAAACCTGATAATCGGCCTGGGAAAATGGAATAGTGGCAAACATCGGACAGTACATGGATTTTGGCATGTTGTGACATATCCAACAGTGGGATTAATTACGTTCCTGAGCATAACGCAACATCAACTCCGTAGCAGCGATATGAGTGTTGTCTACAGAGTGTGCATTTTTGGTGGTTGAATGTGATGGTTTTGAAACTTTGGGTCGTCCTCCTTCCAGTGACTTTAACGGCTGGTGTTTCTCTCTGAGAGTCCCACCTTTGTCTGTAAAGGAATGAAAGGCATGGAAATTTGACGCATTCAGGGTTGGACAGGAAGTGTGGATTAGTAAAACACCACAGATCCTGTGGGTCAGAAATCAGTTGCAAAATAGTCAATGTAATGAACAATTTCCAAAATAGTGTTCTTGTCACTTTTATGTAATTGTGGGGTCATACGTACTCCACCTCCAGTTACCATTAGAATCACAGGCAGGCTATGAAATGTGGTAATCATCAAGGTTGCACCTCATCTGTGGACAGGAAAAGGATATTTCTCTTTGTGTCTTTGTTTTAGCTGGGCTGGGTGTCCTTGGTGACGTCATATCTCACAGAGCATCCCAGCACCAGGAAGAGGAGCAGAGGCTTTAGATTTCTCCCTGCTGCCTGGGGCCAGTTGACACCGTGTTGCATGAATCCATTCTGCCCTGCCTTTGACTTTTACTGCCATCCTGGTGACCAGCAGCACCTGGTATGGACCCTTCCACCTAGGAGAGAGAGAATCATTTTCCAAAGATTTGATTAGTACATAATCACCACACTGAAACGGATGAATGGGCTCCTCCGAGGGTTTTGGGAGCCTGTCAGAAACCTGTAAATGAAACCTTCGTAAAACTTCAGTTAAATGTTTCACATATTTAATGATATAATCATCAGTCCACATTAGAGTGACCTTATGTGGGGTCAAAGGTGGACTTGCCCCCGTGCACATAGGTCGGCCCATCAATTCCTCGTGTGGGCTTAGGCCCGTTGTGGCATTTGGTGTGCTTCGAATCGAATATAGCACAAGTGGGAGCGCGTCAGGCCACTTCAGACCTGTCGTCATCATTGTCTTTGTCAGTTTGTCCTTGATGGTGGAGATCATCCGCTCCACCTGTCCTGAGCTTTGGGGATGATACGGAACGTGTAACTGCCACTGAAACCCCACCGCTGCGAGATTCTGAGTTATTTTTGCAGTAAAGGCGGGGCCTCGGTCACTGTTGAACCTCTTGGGTACCCCAAACCGGGGGATTATTTCTTTCACCAAACATTTTACAACAGTTTTTGCATCCTCTTTTCTGGTAGGATAAGCTTCCACCCATTTAGAGAACATATCAATGATAACTAACAAATACTTATAACCCTGACAAGTAGGCATATGTACAAAACCTATCTGCATATTTACAAAAGGCCCTGATGGTGGAGGCAAGTGATCATGTTTGATGGTGTTTCCTGCTTTTCTCATCTGCTGACATAAAATACAGTTATTTATCAATGTTTGTGACACATGTGTAATGCCTGGTGCAAACCATTGAGATCGAATTATTTAATTCATCCCTCCTTTTCCAACATGAGTTGGTCCGTGTGCCACACGAGCCAAAACATGAAGGAGGGAACGGGGACAGACAGGTCGGCCATCAGGGTGGAGCCACAACCCAGACTCCTGCTGAGCACACCCTTTTCTAATCCAAAGTCTTTTCTCCTCACTATCAGCACGGTTTTGTAGCATCGCCACATCATCAACGGAGGGCAAATCGACAGGATCAGGAGGTTGTGCAGAAACACCCTGATGAACCACAGAGGTTGAGGAAACTGCCGCTTGTTTAGCTGCTGCATCAGCCTGTGCATTTCCCTGGGAAACAGGATCAGAACCATTAGTATGTGCTTCACACTTTACAATAGCCAATCTTTGAGGCAACAAAATAGCATCCAACAGATCTTTAATTAATTGATGATGTTTGGCTGGTTTTCCACATGATGTTAAGAATCTTCTCTGTCGCCAAATCTGTGCAAAATCATGAGCCGCACCAAAAGCGTAGCGAGAATCTGTGTAGATAGTAGCAGAGCTGCCATGAGGGAGCACTCCTGACTCCAAAACATCAACATCAGTACCACAGCATAGCCTGAAAGATACTGTCCATCAGAGGCTCGGCTACAGGAGCCATCCATGTACAAAATTAGATCTGGATCTTGGAGTGGTGTCTGCATGAGATCAGGTCTGGGTGATGCACCGCTGTTGATAACTATCTCACAGTCATGACCATCCTCTAGTTCAGGAGGAGGAAGGAAAGTGGCTGGGTTTAAAGGTGGGGACCTCTCCAGAATGATGTGGGGACTGGACAAAATGACCGCCTCATATCCTGACCTTTGAGCTGTTGACATGTGTTGAGTACATTCAAAATGTGTAGAACCGAATGAGGGACATGTACTACACAATCATGAGCTAGCACAATAGGGGCCGATTTCTCAATCATAGTAGCAACAGCAGCTACAGATCTCAAACAACCAGGCATGCCAAGCACCACAGGAGAGAGCTTTGACGAGTAGTACGCCACTGGACGATACCGTGACCCGTGTTTCTGCACCAACAGGCCAGAAGCAAAGCCCTCTTTTTCAGTCACATACAGATGAAACGGCTGCGTGTAGTCCGGCAGACCCAAAGCTGGAGCAGAGAGGAGAGCAGTCTTTACATCCACAAAGGCCCTGTGCATTTGGTCTGACCATTGCACTGTGGGAGGAGCGTCCTGCAGCGTAGCCGCCCTCAAAACAGAGTCCAGAGCAGCATAGTCACAGATCCACTGAACACAGTAGTTAGTCATGCCTAAGAAAGAAAGCAGCTCCTTCTTCGTCTTGGGAGGTGACATGTTTGACAACAAATGCAGTCTCTCAGGAGATAAAAGACGTTGACCTTCCCGCAAAACATGACCCAAATATGTGACTTCTGGGCTGCAATACTGCAATTTAGCCAGAGAAGCTCGATGTCCACGCTCTGCCAACCTCTTCAACAACAACAGAGTCCATGTGACAGGCTTCTTTAGAGGGGGAGACAACCAACAGATCATCAGCATATTGGAGGAGGGTACTCCCACCCGTTAAGTGCAAATCCACCAGATCACGCCGCACCGCAGCCGCATACACCGCCGGACTCTCTACGAAGCCCTGTGGCAGCCTGGTCCACATCAACTGACGAGATTTAAATGTGAATGCAAACAGATACTGGCTATCTGGGTGGAGAGGAATAGAGAAAAATGCAGAACTTAAGTCAATGACTGTATAGTACTTTGAGTCTGGGGGCAGGGAGGCCAAAATAGAGTTTGTGTCTGGCATAATTGGAGCTGTAGGTACAACAATGTTATTGATAGCTTGCAAATCTTGAACGAATCGCCATTCCTCAGGTCTGTTTGGTTTTGGAATGGGGAGAATGGGGGTGTTACACGGGCTGCTTGTCTCCACTAGTACCCCCCGATCCAGGAGGGACTGGATCACACCCTCTATTCCTGCTATTGCTTTGTGGGGTAATTTGTGTTGTCTGATGATTGGAAGTTTAGCAGCGGGTTTCAGTGTAACAAGATGAGGCGGGGCAGATGTCACAAACCCCACATGGTTCTTATGTCTGACCCATAAGACATTAGGAACTTCACATAAATCAGAGGGTGGTCCATATGCAAGAGGAAAAGGTGCTTTCTGTAAGATAAAAGTGCTCTGGGGGAGAGAGACCCTCTGAGGAACTCTCAACAAAAACAAATCACTTCCCAAAGCAGTGACAACGTTAGTCTGAAGGCTGCATGCAGCGGCTGCAGGCTGCAGCACCTTCTTATCATATCACTCAGTTGTTTTTCATCAACACCAGTCTTCACAGCCACTCTAATGTGGGGACAAACATCAGGAAACCTGTACAGAATTTGTTGCTGTCCTCTCAATTTAATGGGCAAACCACATCCTTCAGGACCGATGACCAAATAATCCTCACAGGCCAATTGGAATGGTTTTTGTAGGGAATCAGCAGCTAGATTATTATACTCAACAGAGGAATCAACAGCAGCCACACAATGGCACTCCAGCAGGGGTCTCATAGCAGACATCAGAGAAGCACATGCAGGGGATGTTTTAGCAATGCTCTGAATACTTGAAACGCTAAATGTGTCCGCTAGATTAAACCCTGGGAATGTCCAGCAAAACCGGAAATCGTCAGAAGATTGCAAATACTGGACAGCCTGAAATACTTTGTGATCTGGGATGGTGAGAAACAACCCATCTGGAGTACAATGAATGCTGCCGTGTAGTTTACACAGCAAATCTCTCCCTAACAAACTCAGCGGGCTTTTTTCGGAAATGAGGAATGCATGTTGAATATCTGATCCTGCCACTGAAACATGAGCTTGTTCAGACGGGGGTTCGGCCAGAGGGGCACCAGAGGCCCCCTCAGTAGTGAACATGTGTGATGTGGGTGTGCACACTTTTTCATCAGAGCGAACAGTCAAAACTGCAGCCTCACTGTTAACCAAAGTCTCAATCTTTGTACCGTCAACTTTGACTGGTATTGAAGGATTCTCAATAGAAGCACGCGGCAAAGCAGGCAGTGTAGACCGCTGCTGTGGGACCTGATAACCAGGCTGATACTGAGGAGCGTAGCGTTACCAGTCGTTTTGAAGTGGGCATTTTCCAAACCAGCAATCACGAGCCCAGTGTCCCAATCTCCCACACCTACGGCACCTCCCTTTCCTTTGAGCTCCCTGCTGTGTGTGTGTGCTTGTCTGTGCTGGCTGATTTACAACCTGCACTGGTTGTTTGACATTTTCAGACTTTCCTGGAGTGAAACAGTCGTCTTTGTACATGTCCATCATTATACTCACCAGCTCCCTCCACTTATGGCGGCGCCAATCCCGATTAGCAACTTGGTACACATTAGCAATCTGTGGACTGACATTTGACATGAACATGCTCACTGCTAACTCATCATCCTCTCCCATGTCAGACCCCAGGCTGTCATCCCAGCAGCTTGAAAACCGCTGGATGAATGCTGGCAATGACTCGTTACACTCCTGTACACACAGTGCAATTTTAGATGAATCACAAGTGGTGCGTGCACATTTTCTAATTACATCTTTAGCTGTATTTTCCAACCAGCCTTCCAGGGTCACTCCTGCAGGCCACTGTCCTCCTGCCTCACCTCTGGGCAGGAGGAATTTGTTTTTACATAAGGGCCAATTCTTAGCATAGGTGTATTACAACAGCATCTCCATGTCGGGTATCAGAATATCATACAACATAGCAGTGACTTTAAGCCAGGAATAATATTTAGCTGGATTAGTCATGGGATTAGGGGCATTTAACACAATATCTCTGGCTTCAGCAGCTGTCCAGGGCCTGCACACATCTGTATCACCAATGACAATCTTAGGAAGTGTTACACACGTCTGATCTTTCTTTGCTTTCAATTGTGTAACTGCTTGTCCTACTTTCGGAGGCACTTTAGACTGTTTAACAACTTCCACTTGTCCTGACCCTGATGCCTGCTCATCTGTGTGTTCCTGTCGATCATCTTCACCATCAGCTTTAGCATTATCATCCACCTTAACAGCATGATCGGACCTGCCTGGTCCTGACTGTCCTGATGCTTCACCAGAGTCAGTTGCCTTTGATTTTTCTTTCGCTTTCCTCTTATTTTCTCGAACAGCACAAGCATACAGTAACAAATCATCCTCATATCGTCTCGCTCTAGCCACAGCTTCTCTGTCCCTCTCACTCAATGAGGGTTCCTCCACTTTCACATTCATAGAGGGCACATATGCATCCAGAACAGCATCGGGAAGTGTCACACCAGCAGCTGATACCTGTTGTATCAACTCCTGCAGAGTTGCTGCTTCTTGCCCTTTTGTCTTAGCCCATCTGTACATCAATGCTTTAGCACAAGCTCCTGTGTTGTTAGAGTGACGTTTCAATATGGCAGAGACGTTTGAGTTTGTTATTCCTAAGCATTTAGCCAGCCCTGGCAGCTGACATGGCCACACAACATCAGCACACTGACCAATCACCTTCTTCCATTCTTCATCTATCCATTCACACAACTCTTCTTGCCCTGCAGCTTCACCTCTCTCCTCAGCATATTTAGTCCACACGCTCACACATTCCATCATGTAAGGAAAATCCCACTTTGGGTTTCCTATCTGAGGGTTCAGTTGAGCAGCAGCAAGATCAAGTTTTTCTACTTCAAAAGAACCAAAAGGAGGCCATTCGCCCTCTGTCCAGACATTCATCAAAGATGTAAAAGGACTCACATAATGCCACCCTTTAGCACGTCCAATTTCTCCTGCTGGTGTTTGTGGGGAAAAAGGTTCTTGAAATAATTTTGATTTAGGAGAGTTTGCATTAGATTTTGGTGTGATTTCAGGTGTAATGTCAGACAACCTGCCTACAGGTGCACTGATTTTTTTCTTTTGCAATTTTGGACTCAAGCCTCCTGGAAATTTGGGACCAGAATATTTTTCCTTTTCCAATTGATGTGCTCTGTTTTCCAATGCTCTCAAATTTTGATTTGAATTCCGATTGTCTTCTTGATTCAAAGGTCGTGGGTCTGTAGTTAATCTGGATTGAGGATTACCCATGATTAGTTTAATCACTTGAAATTCATTCATTTAAAACAAAACAAAATATTATATTATCTTTAAATATCACATAGTCCATCAACCTCACTTCAGTTGCATCATGAGGTCTCCATAATGTCAGATTATATTACAGTATAGTTTTCTAGTATTCTGAATAGAGAAAAAATATAAAATTGGTATTTAAAAGGAATCAAATTTATTCACTGCCACAATTGGATAATTTGGCAACCACCATCAACTAGTGGATTGTTCCGTGCACTCAAATGCTCAGATCACCGTCTGAGACTTACTCAGATTCAAATATCCAAATTGTCGCTACCTCTGCGTTAAGCAGCCAAGCAGCGCTATTCCACAAGAAACTTTAATAGAATCTCATCAAACACAGACATGGCAGTAGCAAAAGTAATAAAATTAATTTTGCACTTACCAGTCTTTGTTCTGTTAAGATCCTGTTGGTGATGCCAATCTGATGTAGAAAGTATGGAGGTGGTGGAACAGACACACTGGAGACTCAGATGACTTGAAGTGACGTTCACTGATCAGAAGTGGCACCAACACAGCAACAGTTCATGCATGCAGAGCCAGCACCAATTCTGGGGAGTCACCCTTACTGAGAGGAATATAAAGAGGTAGAGAGCTGGAGGTCAGTCAGTCCACGTACGACGCCAGCTAGGGCTTATCTCAGCACTGCTTTGTCTATGACAGGAGTGAGTACAAGATCAGAGAGAGCTCTGAACATAACTTCAGGACACTACACAGAAAAGAGACAGAGAAACAAAATTTTCCTTCACACTTATAAAAAGAGAATTTGATTTCCTTAATTATTCCAGTTTCAGTAACACATTCAAAATCAACTGGATCAAAGGATTTTTCAGAAATGCGGCATCAATCTGGATCATCATCCCCAATTACATGACCTCAACTTTCTGCTTCTCTGCACCTACTACATTCAAATACATCCTATAGTATCAGCAAAATTCCATAAACTGATACTACTAAATGTGTGTGTGGTGTGTCAGCGGGCGAAGGTTCACCAGCACACCAGCACGCCCCTTGAGCCCTTTTTGATCCCAGCCAGACGTGCATGTTGGCCTGCTGAGGCCTTTACCTTCCTCCCAGGGTTTTACCCCCCTGCTCAGGTGAGTTTGTCCTCCACAACATCCGTGGACCACAGGTTCAGCTCCGTGGACCACAGGGTCACGGGTTCAGCTCCGTGGACCACAGGGTCACGGGTTCAGCTCCGTGGACCACAGGGTCACGGGTTCAGCTCCGTGGACCACAGGGACAGCTCCGTGTCTTTCATCACCTGTGACAGAGGCCCTCACTTTTTTTCAGAGCTCTGGTTGGCGCTGGTGAGATCCCCGAGCACGTAGGTTCACCTCGTAACATCCTCAGGCAAACAGACTGTGAGAATGTTTTCATCGTTCCCTCAAAGCTCCGTGGTGTGCAGCACCGTCGGATGGTAACTGGGTGGATCGGTTGCCTTGGGTGATGCTTGTGTTGCTAAATCTGGAAATACATCTTCTATCACTATCAGTATCACTATCAGTCAGTAACACGAAGTGTCCAGCAGCACCTTTGTAATCCTCACTTCGCTTTTGCGCTCTTTGATGAGCACACATAAAAAAACACTTAAACTTATGGAGGAAGATAAATTTAAGGAGGAAGAATGCCTAAACGTTGACGATCTGCGTCAAGAGAAACAACCTGCCCTAAATTTGTGTTTCATGAGGTTGTCCCGACAAACACAAAACACATAGACAAAGTTTATCTCTGGTTATCTGAAGGTCAGTTAGAGCCAAACCAGGAACTCAAGTTTAGAGGATGTTCCCTCTTGGGACAACAGAATCAACCAACCGAACAGTTATCTTGTTAACGTTACGTGTACCTGCCTACAGATGAGCTTGTTAGGAAAAAATGAAGAGGTAAATATAGTAGGACTCTTAAGATTAGCACAATAAGAAGATAGAAAAAGTGTTATTACAATAAATATATAAAATAAAAATAACAAAAAGATAAACAAAAAAAGGTACAGGAAAAAAGATGTAGAAAATATATACGTCAAATCATTTTACTGTCCATTAATAAACGGGTTATGTACAGAGTCCTCGCTCATTTCTACCCCAAACACAGACTTTTTGGATGATATAGAGTCCCAATGTCCCAGAATTTAAACTGAAGCTTTATGAACTGTGTAAATATACAGATTTATAAAGACGGTATCACATACGTCTCCAGGTGGTCAGTGTCTTGACGCCACAAGTCGAATGACAAACACTGTGTAATTGTTAAGAGTTTGATTTTGGTTCCACAATATTTTAATGCACAAAGTTTGCATAGTAAGTACAATTATTAATAGTAGTCATTTTTTCCACAATGCTCTCTCTCAGAAGAAAAACATTGGTATTGTTCAAGGCTGAAATATCTCAGACGATAGCGTTCACGTCTCGGTCGCCCTCTTGTAGTCACAACAAGTTGAGTGACTAATATAATCTGCTATTCAATATTACGTTGACATTTAAGTGCATTTTTCAGGAGCTTTCTCTGCCTCCCTTTTACAAATACCATGTGTAAGAAACCCACCATAAATGAACTGACCATCATTCATATCCACTTTATTTTCAGATGAGTCCACAGCACTCAGACAGAGTTCACACTCTTGCAGGTCCAGCCAGTCATCCAGGATCTCTGGACCTGGTTCAGTAGCTTTGACTTTTCCATTTCCAGTTTAATCCAATTTAATGACCAGGAAGTTTAAAATTAACAATGTTTTTTAATCTTCAGCAAAGACTCTGAGAGGAAGCTGTCTCAGTCTTTATTAATGTTGCAGTTTGATGCAGGTCATGTGGTCTTGTGTACCTTCTATTCTTCTTCTAACACTTTATTTTATTTTTACTATGTTGATTTGTAACAATTGACAAATGCATTATTACAAAAATTTCTCACAGTTTCCTTTAGTCACAAGGAATTTAAACACTAAACTATTTAAAAATGTGTAAAGAATATAAATAAAATTTGCGCATTTTTCACATTTGAAAATCCCGTATTGATCCACACTACCAATACTGTCTTCAAACAAACAGACCCGCAAACAAACCAGCAAGCAGACTAGTTATGCAGATTCCTGTGTAGTTTTTCTGCCCCCCCCCTCGATTTATTTATTTACAGGTATCGCCGCCTTTGGAGCTGCATGACGACATCTGGCCTGCTGACCTGTTGTATAGTGTATTTTTGTATATTTGTGTGTGTTTCTGTGTTCTATGCCTCTCCTCTTCTCTTGTCTCCCTCTCCTCTCCTCTCCTCACTCTCTCTTTACCCATCTGTCCATCTCAGGAGGGTCCCCCTACATGAGCCTGGTCCTGCTCAAGGTTTCTTCCTGTTAAAGGGGAGTTTTTCCTTGCCACTGTTGCTTGTCTGGGGTTAGGTCCTGGGATTCTGGAAAGGCCTTGAAACTATTTTGATTGTAAAAGACGCTATATAAATAAAGATTGATTGATTGATTGATTGAAACAGAGCCCACACCACTGCTGGTCCAGGCCACAAATGAGCCACACACGTGCAAACGCCCCGCTGGAGAGTTGATTTTAGTGACTGAAAAATGATTCACCCAGATTTGAATGTTCACCCTTAAAATAGGACACATTTTTTTACATAGTTTTTGAGTTCTATATGTTCTCCTGAGCCTGTGTGGGTTCTCTCCAGGTACTCTGGCTTCCTCCCACAGTCCAAAGACATGAACAACTGTGGATCAGGTGACTTGGTCACTCTAAATTGCAAGTGATCAATTGTACGTCTCTATGGATCAGCCTTGTGACTGACTGTCCAACCTGTCTTCATCCAATGTCAGCTGGGACAGACTCCAGACCTCCCACAACCCCCTGTGGAGGAGTACGAGGTAGAAAATTATGAAATTATTATGTTTTTATATAATGCATTTCAATCGATCCAATGCCGTCTTTCATCAGAGAGTTTATTTTACATCATATATCACTTTTTTCTAAATGAGCTTTTATGTAGACAAATAAGTGCATATTGTGAACATGGAACTTATTCCTCCAGTTAATTTCTTAAGAAAAGTGAATTATGATACACACTACTAAACATTTCTACCACATACAATCAAACCCGTCCAGGGGTCCAACACCAACATGCAATTTTCAAGTGAATGTGTTAGCCCTGCGATTGACTGGCGACCAGTCCAGGGTGTACCCTGCCTCTGCCCATTGCTCTGGGATAGGCTCCAGTCCCCCCGTGACCCTCAGTGGAGGAACAAGCGGTAGAAGATGGATGGATGGATGGATGGACTTCAACCCCAAAACCATGACCGTCAGAGTTTTTCCATTATAATATTTCAATATATTCGCCTGGATGCTCTCTTCATCTCTGAGAATGCTGAGAAACATTTACATTTTGGTTTTGCTTTTCTTCAGGAGGCAGGTTGTGCATTTTTCCAGAAGCAGCCTACCTGAGCTGTTTCTCGCTGATACCTGGCTCCTCGTTACAGTAGAACTGGAGGACAACCTGATCCTCAGCCTCTGATGGGCTGCCGTCTTTGTTGGCCTCCTGAGTGTGTGTGTGTGTGTGTGTGTGTGTGTGTGTGTGTGTGTGTGTGTTGAGACGTGCATCTTGTGTGAAAGGAGTACAATGGGTATACAAGTTTCATGAAAAAAAATGGACAAAATTTACTGCACTTTTTTTAGAGGTGGAATTGTAAATCAGTCAGATTTGACCAGAATGCAACAGATAATCAAATGTAGGTAAAATAATGCTGGATGATTGGATTAAGGGGAAATGACCTATACAGTGGTCCCTCGTTTATTGCAAGGGATTTGTTCCAGAAATAACCCGCGATAGACGAAATCCGCGAAGTAAACAGCTTTATTTTTTACAATTATTTTAGTTGTTTAAAGGCCAAAAAAACCCTAATGACACACGTTTATACACTTCTCTCACAGGCTTTAACATTTTCTCACAGTCCTCTTATTTAAACACTCTCTTCAAACAAAGTTCAAACTTCTTCCTCCTTCTTTTGGGTGCGACCGCAGGTGCCTTTTCCCCTGCAATTTGTTTCATCGACATTATGGGTTTTTTCAAACCAGAAAAAAAACTTGGGTTAAACTTAAAGCTTAAAAGCTTGATACTTGGTTTTGAGTAGAAAACATACAGCACTTTACAGTCACACTGCTGGATTGAACATGGCTAGGCGAATGTGTTCATACCGTACACTGTAAAAAAAAACGGACAAAAAAAACCACAAAAAATAAATCCACGAAACAGAGAGACCGCGATAGATGAACCACGATACAGCGGGGGACCACTGTATCACAAACTTTCCTTTAGTTGTTTTAGTTTATTTGGTTTCAAAAAGGTTGGGAACTAGCAATGTGTTTGTTTGAAGCTTGAAATGCTGACAGTGCTCCGAGAGTCCTGTGAAGGTCACTCGTGCAGGGGTTTACCCTGCCTTCACCACCATGGGCTGGGCAAGCTTCAGCAACGCCAGGACTCCAAATAGGAATTAGCCAAAGTTTCAGTCAAAGACCAGTTTCCTGTGGGCCATATTCCCTTATATGCTGCAGGACTATCAATAGTGGGTCCTGATGATTTATTTAAGCGATTCAAATCCAGGATTTGGGATTGGTCACTATCTTTGAAGGATTTGTGTGCTTCTTTATAAGATGAGAGTAACACAGGTTCCTCTTTGTGTTGATCCCTTCAGGTTACATGGAAGCATCTTTTATGCACCGTTGCAGTCTAGCATGGGATCAGCAGGAGGAGATGTAAGAGACATTATGTGGGACAGATGTGTTTTAGCTTTGGAAATGCCTGGGAAATTGTAGCGTCTGTGTGCTACTGTGGTATTTGGCCATGAAAGAAACTTCTCTACCCAAAAGAGGCTTGATGGAGAAACCAGCAACATTATGAGTGTGCTACTGAGAAAAAAATGTCTGGGCTTTCTCTTCCAGATTGGTTAGGCACTGTCTCCCTGCTGATCCTACTTTCTCTCCTGCTTCTTCCGCCTTATTTCCAGCTGCAAAGTAGGATGGTGAGTCTTTATCCTGCTTTAATGATAAGTCTACCTCGCCATCCTGTTTTGATGGCGAGTCTTCCTCACCGTTTGACGTGGATCAATCAACCAATCTTTATTCATGTAGCATCTTATACAATCAACATTGTTGCAGGTGCACTCTGCAGGTGCTCCAGTAACTGAGTCACCACCACCTTCTCAAGAATTTTAGAAATAAAAGGAAGGTTGTATATCGGCCTATAATTTGCTAACATGTCAGGATCCAGTGATGTTTTTTGAAGTAACGACTTAATCACTGCCACCTTGTAGGACCGGGGTACATAACCTGTCACTAAGGAACCATTGATCTGGTCCAGGATAGAACTGCCTATCAATGGTAGAACATCCTTCAACAGGTGTGTTGGGATGGGATCTAAGAGACACGTGGTGGGCTTGGATTTCTGAATTAGTGATGACGCCTCAGAAAAATATAAAGGACTGAAGGAGTTTAAGGGCTCGTTAAAGAACCTGTCTCTTCCCACAGTCAGCACACCTGGTGATGGTCCAGATGTTGGGATGGCCTGGTTATCTTTTTCTCTGATGGCTAATACTTGATCAGTGAAGAAGCTCATGAAGTCTTCACCACTAAGGGAAGAAGGGATACGTGGGTCAAAAACACTGTGACTCTTGGTTAGTTTGGCCACGGTGATGAAAAGAAACCTGGGGTTATTCTTGTTTTCTTCAATCAAAGAAGAAAAATAAGCTGTTCGAGCCTTACGGAGGGCCTTTTTGTAGACTAGTCAACAGTCTTTCTAGGCTGCATGATAGCTATCCATTTTATAGGAATGCCACTTTCTTTCCAGTCTTCACACTTTCTGCTTGAGGGTCCTGATATGTGAATTATACCAGGGGGCACACCTCCTCTAATTTACTATTTTATTTTTCAGGGGGGCAACAAAATCAAGTGTAATTCTCAGTGAGGCTGCTACACCTTCAGCAATAGAGTCAACCTCAGCAGGGCTAAGATTATAATGATTGATCCCTGGGGAAACACACGGTGGTCCTGGGATTAGCACAGGGATCACTTCCTTAAACTTAGCTACAGCATTATCTGAAAGACATCTGCCATAGTAAGACTTTGTTCTGAGCATAGAAGAATCCTTAATCATAAATGTGAAAGTGATCAATAAATGATCTGACAGGAGTGGGTTCTGAGGAAACACTGACACATGTTCTACCTCAACACCATAAGTCAGAACTAGATCTAGGGTGTGGTTGAAGGTGTGAGTTGGTTGGTTTATCTGCTGGAGGAAACCAACTGACTCAAGTAATGAAATGAAGTCATTTCAAAAGCTGTCATTTACAATGTCTACGTGGATGTTAAAGTCTCCAATGATAATGACTTTGTCTGTTCTAAGGACCAAGTCAGATAAGAAGTCAGAGAACTCACATAGGAACTCTGAATGTGGGCCAGCAGGAGGCCGATATACAACTACAAACAGAAGTGGCTTTTCTGTCTTCCAGTTCAGATGGGTGATGCCAAGAGTCAGGCTTTCAAATGAGCTGGAACTATGTTTTGGTCTAGGATTAATTGATAACTTGGAGTGATAGATTGCTGCCACTCCCCCTCCTCGACCAGTAACACAAGGAATATGATAATTAAGATGGGTAGGAGGAGTAGATTCGTTTAATCTAACATACTCCTCCTCCTGAAGCCAGGTCTCAGTAAGACAAAATAAATCAATGTGATGATCCGCTATCAGGTCGTGTAACAAGGGATTAACAAGGATTTACACAAAAGAGATCTAATATTTAACAGTCCACATTTAATTGTGATGTTAGTTTCTCCAACCTGTGCTTTGGAACAGAGACCACCTCTATAGTGTTAACTATGTTATTGTTGGTGGATGAGGGTTCTATGGAAGCAGCAGAGAGGTGTGTAAGACTCTCACTTCCAGGTCCAACTAATTTCAAGGGACAAATGATTCCATTTTCAGATGATTCTGTTTCAGGTCTGGATTGTAATCAGGTTTTCTGATAACGCAGGTGTGTGTCCTTCTCGGCCTGGCCGGTGGGCGTGGTTCTCTTTGGAGCGATTCCCTTTGAGACCGACGCCCAGCCCGGCCCAAAAGGAGTCGCTCAAGGAGACCTCAAAGGTCAGGAACTCTCTGGTTCCATCGGGGTCAGAACCAACTCATCCTCCTCCGTCTTCTGCACAGGAAGAACGAAGCGTCACAAACAAACCAGGTCTGTTAAAACCAATAAACACACAAGTCAAAAGGAAACATGAACGCAGGCGTCTGATTGGCTGAGGGAGCCTGGTCTCCGCCCCAGTTGACCATCTTTAATCAGAAGATTGGTCGTTTCAGTTGCGGCCTCAACCTGATGCTCTGGTGTTAAAATAGAGAGCGAGGTGCTGGAAGAACCGCCCTGGTAGAGGCGCACGAGCGCCATTGATACGCCGAGTGTTCGCTCTCCCTAGACAACAGGTCTCTCGCTCCTTCGCTATATTTGTTCTGTTGCTCTCCTCCAGCTCAACAATAAAAAGCTTGTTTTAGAAAAACATGTTTTAACCTTTGTTCCTCCTTCAGAGAACTTCAGGTGAATTTCAGTGAAATCTAAAACACGATCTGTCTCTTTTCTGCAGCTTGAGGCCCAGGAGAGGGAGGAGAAGAAGAAGAGAAAGTGGTGTTGGACGCTGCGTGTGTGTTTGGACACAGGATGTCAAAAATAAAACGTCTTGAAAACGTTACCTGCTGCAGTAACACTGGCATGTGCCAGCGGCCCAGGTCCCCCGTCAGACGTGGGAAGGTGGCAAAGGACACAGCATCGATAAACGCATGTGAACACTGGGAGGGAACTCCAGCCACCAGGCTCTGGACCAGCAGTCCAAACGCCATGACCTCCAAATGACCTCTGGAGTCGTCCTCGGTGACTCCTCCACATGCTGGAACCACGGAGCCGGGTCGCTCTGTCAGAAGTCGGGCAGCTTCACAGACGCGGTGAAGCCGGCCGGCTGCGTGAGTCGGGGTGACGTGGCCCAAGAGGAGATACCTTCATCTGCTGCCTCCAAGTTCACACACGGGGTCACCAATGTGCAGGACGAGGAAGGACTCAGAGAGACACGCTGGTTTTGACGTCTTTATTAATGAACCACCATCAGACTGAAAAGACAGGTGAACCAGCGTGTTATATAGAAGAGGGGTGACCAGGGCTGACCACGCCCCTCAAACCCTGAACTCACCTGGGGGTCAGGTACGCCCCCAAGTGTCCACCACAGTATTTTATGTGTCTGTGTATTTAACACAACAACTTAGTAAAATCACAAGCATTAAGAAAAAACTTTCACAACTTCTCCAATTACTGTATACTGTGTAATTGAGTAACACGGTTGCCATGGTTACGGCAACAATGGTTATTGTAAACAAAAGATTAAACATTGTTGCTTTGTCTTTCATGCTATGTAAAACCTTTATTCGTTTCACACCTGAAACCAAATACATAAAAGACAAAGCAGACTTTGAAGTTCAACGTGTGAAACTATATATAAGCTCAGGCTGAGGTCTGATCACATATTATAAATTATTATCCACAACTACTATATTCAAACAGCAATGGATCACAGCAGAATGGACCAGGAAGAGGCGAAGGCTTTAAGAAAAGAGGTGGAGCAGCTTAGAGAAATGCTGCAGGAAAAGGAAGAGAAACTCATCAAGGCCGTGAACAACAGACAGAGGAGGACACTGGCCCATTTGGACACCGTGGGCCGACTGGGAGACGTGGAGGCCGCTCTTGACCAGAGCAAAATCAAATGTACAGCTCTGGAAGAAGAGTATAAGAAAATGATGGAAGAGAAAAAGGAGAGTGAAAGAAAAAGGCAGGACCTCCAACTAAGGGAGGACTTTGTGAAAGAGATGGAGGAACAACAGAGACATTTTAATTTAGAAAAGGAAAGGATGGAGCAGGAGCTCCTTTTCCAGGAACAGAAGTACAAAGAAAAACTGGCTAAAGAGCAAGAAAGCCAGAATCTGAAAATGAAGGAAGTGGAAGACTCCTTCATGAAGCAGATAGACAACAAGGAAGACAGCTTCAACCAGCTGATTTCAAAGGTATTTCAGCACTGGGAGGCCAGTGCAGAACAATGGGCCCAAAAGCAAAAGGCCCTGGAGGACAAGTTTCAAGAGACACAGAGGATCCAAGAGGAGCAGAAAAGACAGAATACGGAGGAGATCCAGAGGCTCTCCGAAATAGTCCTACAACTTAAGGTAAGATGTTTTAACCTTTGGTCCTCCTTCAGAGAACTTCAGGTGAATTTCAGTGAAATCTAAAACATGATCTCTCTCTTTTCTGCAGCTTGAGGCCCAGGAGAAGGAAGAGAGAAAAAGGAAAAAGTGGTACAGGAGGCTAATGTTCTGGAGGAAGAAGAGATGAAGAACCATCACAGCTCCAGGACCCTCCTCCTGTCCCAACTGGCCTCCTGGCCCCTGTACATATGTTAATTATATGTTTCTACTCCGTGTATGTTTGGACACAAGATGTCTACAATAAAACATCTTGAACACTAATTAAATCAATCTTTATTTATACAGCGTCTTTTACAATCAAAATAGTTTCAAGGCTCTTTCCAGGATCCCCTGAGACTGCTCACTATCCTCCTTTGATGATGAGTCTTCCTCACCATCCTGCTTTGATGATGAGTCTTCCTCACCTCCTGCTTTGATGATGAGTCTTCCTCACCTCCTGCTTTGATGATGAGTCTTCCTCACCTCCTGCTTTGATGATGAGTCTTCCTCACCTCCTGCTTTGATGATGAGTCTTCCTCACCTCGTGCTTTGATGATGAGTCTTCCTCACCTCCTGCTTTGATGATGAGTCTTCACCGCCCTGCTTTGATGAAGACTTTGACTCTAAACTCCCTCTTAAATTTCCGTCTTTAAACCTGAATCCTTTCCTTGGACTTTCTACATCTGTTGGTTATTATTTTAAATGGTATTTATTTCAGCTTGTTTTTGCCATTTAATATAATTTGTTTGCGATTTCATGTTATTTTTTTTACTTTAAGTCTTTAACAAAAAAAACCTCAGACCAGTCCAAATCATCCCATCATGGAATTAAAATGGGCAGCATTCAGCCCTCCACCTTTGTATTTTTAACCCATGAAAACATTCTCACGATGGACCTTATCTTCCTCTCTTATCTTCCTGTCTTATCTTCCTCTCTTATCTTCCTGTCTTATCTTGTCTTATCTTCCTGTCTTATCTTGTCTTCTAACTGGCTGACTGATGTCAGTACCAGTTTAGAGGAGCTCATGAGTGGAGCGAACAGTCCTCTGATTGAGTCTGAGGAAAACCAACATTTAATCTGGACGGTGAGGGGCCAGTGGAGTCAGGGGCCAGTGGAGTCAGGGGGCCAGTGGAGTCAGGGGGCAGTGGAGTCAGGGGGCCAGTGGAGTCAGGGGGCCAGTGGAGTCAGGGGGCAGTGGAGTCAGGGGCCAGTGGAGTCAGGGGCCAGTGGGTAGGGGCCAGTGGAGTCAGGGGGCGTGGAGTCGGGGCCAGTGGAGTCGGGGCCAGTGGGTCAGGGGCCAGTGGAGTCGGGCGGGAGTCAGGGGCCAGTGGGTAGGGGGCCTGGAGTAAGGGGTGGAGTCGGGGCCGTGGTCGGGGGCGTGTCAGGCCGTGCGCCGTGGTGGCCAGTGGGTAGGGGGCGTGGGTCGGCCGTGGTCGGGGCCTGGGTCAGGCCAGTGTCAGGGGACCGTGTCGGGCCGTCGGCCTGGTGGGGGGGGCTGGGGCCGTCGGCGGGTCGGGGCGTGGGTCAGGCCAGTGGCGGCCGGGTCGGGCGTGTCGGGGCGTGCGGTGTCGCGTGGCGGGCCGGTCGGGGCGTGTCGGGCCCGTGTATATGGGGCCGTGTGGCGCGGCCGTGCGGCCGTGCGGGGGGCCGTGCGGGCCGTGTGGCCGTGTAAGGGGGGTGTCGGGGCCAGTGTCGGGGTGTCAGGCGGGCGCAGTGCGGGCGTGGGGCCATGTCGGGGCCGTGTGGGGGTGCGGGGGCCAGTGAGCGGGGCCAGTGGTCAGGGGCCAGTAGTCAGGGGCCAGTGGGTGGGGGCGGGAGTCAGGGGCCAGTGAGTCAGGGGCCTGGAGTCGTGTCGGCCGGCCGGTGCGGCGGGGTGGGCGGGGCGTGCGGGTGGCCCGTGGTTGGGGCCGTGGGGCGTGGGCAGTCGGGGGGGCCAATGGTATGGGGCGTGTCGCCGTGCGGGCGTGTCGGCGTGCGCGTGGGGCCGTGGGCGTGCGGGGCGTGCGGCCCGTGGTATGGCGTGCGCCGTGCGCCAATGTCGGGGCGTGTCGCCATGGTTATGGGGCGTGTGGGGCCATGTCGGGCGGGAGTCAGGGGCCAGTGGAGTCAGGGGCCAGTGGAGTCAGGGGCCAGTGGAGTCAGGGGCCAGTGGGTCAGGGGGCCAGTGGAGTCGGGGCCAGTGGGGTGCGGGGGGGGTCGGCGGTGCGTGCGGCCGTGGGCGGGCGGCGGCCGGTCGGCCGGTGGGGGTGTGAGGCCGTGCGGCCGGTCGGGGCGCGGGCCCGTGGTTTATGGGGCCGTGTCGGGCGGGGCCGTGTCGGGAGTAGCAGGGGCCCAATGGTTTATGGGGCCTGTCGGCCGTGGTCGGGGGCGTGTCGGGGCCGTGGTCGGCCGGGGTCGGGGCCAGTGGTCGGGGCCATGGTCGGGGCGTGGTCGGGGGCAGTGGAGTCGGGGCCGTGGGTCGGGCCACTGGAGTCAGGGGCCGTGGAGTCAGGGGGCAGTGGAGTCAGGGGGCAGTGGAGTCAGGGGCCAGTGGGTGGGGCCAGTGGAGTCAGGGGGCAGTGGAGTCAGGGGGCAGTGGGTAGGGGCCGTGGGTGGGGCCTGGGTCAGGGCCACTGGAGTCAGGGGCCAGTGGAGTCAGGGGCCAGTGGAGTCAGGGGCCAGTGGAGTCAGGGGCCAGTGGAGTCAGGGGCCAGTGGAGTCAGGGGCCAGTGGAGTCAGGGGCCAGTGGAGTCAGGGGCCAGTGGAGTCAGGGGCCCAGTATCTATCCAGACCCTTTGAGGGGAATGGCTCGAGCCCAGACCAGAAAGGTCGTGCAAAACGTCTGAAGTTGAGTGAAACTAGTGAGCTGAGAGATGAGTACAGAGCTCATCAGCATGTGTTTATTTATCTACTCTCCCTGCTAAATGGTAATAATAATGTAATAACCGTTGGAGATCCATGTTCATGTCCAGAGATCAGGTTTATTTTGCTCTTCCTGATGACGAGTCCAGACGGCAGGATTCTGCAGCACCACAGCGTCTTCTCACTGCTCTTTAAGTTTTACGCTGTTTCATAAATCATTTGATTTTCATAGTCAGTATGCAGCCAGTACAAACACACACTCACACACACACACACACACACACACTCACACACACACTGACTCTCACACACACACTGACTCTCACACACACAGTTTTATCTCAAGTCTAGATGCTGTGTGATCACACATGTTTTATTGTGTGTCTTATTTAATGTGTTCCACCGTCGTGAAAACTCGTATTCCAGATGTGCGGGCCGCGGTTCTTCGTCCCACCACCAGAGGGCAGCGGTGCTGCTCTGATCACAGAGATGAAGGGTTGAGTTTCAAGTGATGATAATATTTCAGCTAAAATTGAGATCACATCTTCATTTATTGCAGTGGCGACTCCAACAGCCAGTCACATCTGCTCTTTTACTGTTGAGGCTCAGTCAGGAATGCTGCAGCGGTGCTGCCTTTTCCAGGAATGAGGGTGTAGATCCAACCTTCCAGCCTTGCCCCCCCCGTTCAGCAGACCGTGGTCTCAGTCTGTAGTCCAACTATTGTGGTTTTCATCAGAAAAAGGCTCTTTAATGCGTCAAGACTGGAAAACTGAGGTCCTTTTTGCTCTGGCCTGCAGCAACGCAACGTGTTTCTCCTCATCCCAGATTATTACTCAGGCTGCTCCAACAGTCACAAACTCTTGTGTAAAATGTGGTTTGTTTACAGTCATAAACATGGTCATGTGACTCAGGAATGTGGTGCACATGCAGCGTGGTGGTGAAGTTGGGTCACAAGGTATGTGAGTGAGAGGATAATAGATGTGGAGCAGCAGCACTCAACTCATTTTGATACGTGATCAAGTGTTATTGAAGCAGATGAAAATGGATTATTGTGTTTCAGACCGTCATGTTGTGGAGGACTTTTATGGCGTCTGTTCATGAGGCTTTTCAAAGGACAGCAGCAGGAGTCGCTCTGCTGCCCTTCAGATGTTCACCGACTGGAGACAAGGAGGTGAACTACAGACACTTATGAACCTGTTACAACGACACGGGTCCCAGCAGCAGGAATAACAGCAACAACGCTTCTGCACCATCAACCACCAACCATGAACCTGAAGCTTTAAAGTGGATGTGACGATCCTTACTTTTAATTTGAAGGCAGAGCGTTTACTTCCGTTATGAGCTGGTTTTATTCTGAAGCTCTGAGGGTCAAACAGACACAGTTCCTTTGAAGTGATGACAAGATCAAAGCTGCTGAAGGCAGCGTTTGGTGTGTTTGATGAGAGCAGGGATCTGACAGTCCAGCTCACCCAGTTTGACCAGTCAGCTGTTGAAGACTCAGGTGAGTTGATGAAGTGAGTCCAGTCTGGTGCTGCTGCTGCTGGGTTGGACCAGAACCTGCAGCCTCACGGCCCTCTGGGGGGGACCTGGAGACCCCTGGGGGGGACCTGGAGACCCCTGAGGGGGACCTGGAGACCTCTGGGGGGGACCTGGAGACCCCTGGGGGGGACCTGGAGACCCCTGAGGGGGACCTGGAGACCCCTGGGGGGGACCTGGAGACCCCCGGGTTAGAGGAACCGTGAGGGGGGGAAGGAGGGAGGAGAGAAGGCAGGGAGAGAGAGGGGGAAGAGGGGACAGAGGAGAGAGAGAGGGGGTGGAGAGGGGGGAGAGTGAGAGACAGAGATCGATATCTTTGCTGTTGTCGCCACCTGCTGGTTAAATGTTGTAATGATCGATTGTTTTATTTTACTGAACTTTTCTTTGAGCGCAAAGTCACGATCAGAAGAGTTTAAATCATCTTTGTGTGCTGTCTGATATAATCATGAGAAATATCTCTTCCTCCTCCTTCTCCTCTTCCTCTTCCTCCTTCTTCTCCTCTACCCCTTCCTCCTCCTTCTCTTCCTCCTCCTTCTCCTCCTCCCCTAGTCTTCCTTCTCCTCCTCCTCCTCCTCCCTTCCCCCTCCTCTTCCTCCTCCTCCTCCTCCTTCTCCTCCTCCTCTTCCTCCCCCTTCTCCTCCTCCTCTTCCTCCCCCACTTCTCTTCACCCCCTCTTCCTCCTCCTCTTCCTCCTCCTCTTCTTCCTCCTCTTCCTCCTCCCCCACTTCTCTTCGCCCCCTCTTCCTCCTCCTCTTCCTCCTCCTCTTCTTCCTCCTCTTCCTCCTCCCCCACTTCTCTTCGACCCCTCTTCCTCCTCCTCTTCCTCCTCCTCTTCTTCCTCCTCTTCCTCCTCCCCCACTTCTCTTCGCCCCCTCTTCCTCCCCCCTCCTCTTCGCCCCCTCTTCCTCCCCCCTCCTCTTCCTCCTCCTCCTCTTCCTCCTCCCCCACTTCTCTTCGCCCCCTCTTCCTCCCCCCTCCTCTTCCCCCCTCTTCCTCCCCCTCCTCTTCCTCCCCCCTCCTCTTCCTCCCCCCTCCTCTTCCTCCTGTCTCTTTAAGAGCCTCTCTCTTGGACCTGCAGTGTCAAACCGCGTCGCGGACTCTCTCCATCTCAGGACGGTCGGGATCGAGCATCCACCAGCTCGTCCAGATGTTTGCAGATGTTTCCTGGTTGACGCTGTAGAGGAGACCCCCCCCCCCCGGTGAGTCTGCATCTCTTCTCCGCAGCATCTCTGCGTCTGTCGGCCTGCAGGGACGCTGCAGACTTCAGCTTTACTGCAGGAGTCCTGGGGAAAGTCGGGGGGTCATGACTGGGGGGGGTCGAGACGGGGGGGTCATGACTGGGGGGGGCAGGATGGTCCAGACTGAGGGGGGGGGTCAGGATGGTCCAGGCTGATTTCGTCCCCAGTAGCTTGAGACCACCTCACATCGGGTCTGACTGACGCGGTGTTGCAGAGTTGCCGTGGTGATGACGTCACTGCCCCCCGCTGGTTGTGGACTCGTTGTAACTGGTCCCAGTGGGGGCACTGAAGCAGCCCGGTGGGGTTCAGGCCTCCTGGGCTCATGGTTCTGGGGCCTCGGAGGGCCCAGGCCCGGATCTGGAGCAGTGCGCACTGCAGTGAGGATCCTGCGAGGGTCCCGTCAGCCTCCCCTTAAGGTCGTTTTAAAGTGGCGCACACCGCTCGGGCTGGAAAAGACGCGTTTACAGCGGCTTCCCCGATGGGAAACGTCCCCGTTTACTCCCAGGAGCAGACTCGGACCCTGTCAGTGAACGCACCAATAAAAGGGTGGGTCCGACAACCTTAATCTGTTTTCATTAAAGCAAATCTGCGCAGGAAAGAAAAAGAAATCCGGTTCAGATGTAGCTGTGATATCCTGGAAAATGTATTAATATAGAAAATGTATTATATATATATAAAAAAAATATAAAATAAAATATATATATATATATATATATAACAGTGTAAACATGGACACATGATGCTGCCGGAGTTAAACCGTAGTCTGATAAAATATAAGTACATATTGGCTAAAAATATCCCGGAAATGTAATATTAAAATGTTCTAATTTAATAATAGGTTTAATTTTACATTTTCTTTTAAGTCGAATGTGTATTTTGTGAGCGATTCCCGTGCTTTTCATTATTTTAATGGTCGTCATAATTTATTAATTATGAAAGTCATAGCAGGGAGATAAGCCGCATTGTTTTCAAGTTGCGCATCACCCAGGACTAACCGCGCACACACCCCACTGGCGCACACCTCCGATACACTAGAATCAAATTATTTCACTATAACGATGCGACGTTAGATATTTATAAGAGCTCTTCGGAAATATCGCGAGAGTTCAGGTTACGCGCAGGTCGGACTTCTGGACGTTTTTACCATAACAAAAGCAGCCAAAAGGGGCAGCTTGAAACAGACGGACCCCCCTGGACTAAAACATTTCGACTAAAGGTGCGATCTAATCCGCGAAGTCACGTTAAAAGAGTAAATCTGGAGTAAATCTGGAGTAAATCTGGAGTAAATCTGGGGCGGCGACGCGCCGAGATTCGCGACGACGCGGAAGTGCGCGGGGGGGAACCCTCTCGCTCCAGCTGGCCCGCGCGGCCCCTCGCGCTCGCCCCGTATTATTAGAACATCGCCTTTGAAGGAGTCGGCGTCGCGGATGGAGCCCAGGGGCCGTGCCCGCGCCCACTGCCGCCTCTGCCCCCCCAGAGCCCCCCGCCTGTGCTGAGATGCGCCGCGGGACGGTCGTCGGAGCGCCGCGGCCGCCTTCGCGTGAGTGTCTGCGGGGGGGCTCCGGCGGAGGCTGCGGCCGGGACAAAGCCTCTTAGCGGCTCCGCCGGGCTCCCGAGGCGTCGTTGGGGGGGGGGGTGTTGTGACGGGGGGGTAACGCCTGTGTTTGTGCCGCAGCCCGGACCCCCCAGGAGCGTCCCCGCAGCACAAGATAGTCCGGCGCCGCCCCGACATGGCCACCGCTGCACCCCCCTGGTAGGTGCCTCAGCCAACAGGTGCACACGGAGCCTGGTCCCGTAGGCTACGAGCCTGGTCCCGTAGGCTGAAGAGCCTGGTCCCGTAGGCTGAAGAGCCTGGTCCCGTAGGCTGAGCCTGGTCCCGTAGGCTGAAGAGCCTGGTCCCGTAGGCTGAAGAGCCTGGTCCCGTAGGCTGACGAGCCTGGTCCCGTAGGCTGACGAGCCTGGTCCCGTAGGCTGAAGAGCCTGGTCCCGTAGGCTGAAGAGCCTGGTCCCGTAGGCTACGAGCCTGGTCCCGTAGGCTGACGAGCCTGGTCCCGTAGGCTGAAGAGCCTGGTCCCGTAGGCTCGGCCTGGCTCGAGCCTGGTCCCGTAGGCTGAAGAGCCTGGTCCCGTAGGCTGGTCCCGTAGGAAGAGCCTGGTCCCGTAGGCTAGAGCCTGGTCCCGTAGGCTGAAGGCCTGGTCCCGTAGGCTCGAGCCTGGTCCCGTAGGCTGGTCCCGTAGGCTGAAGAGCCTGGTCCGTAGGCTAGGCCTGGTCCGTGCGAGCCTGGTCCGTAGGCTGGCCTGGTCGGCTGAGCCTGGTCCGTGGCGCCCTGGTCCCGTAGGCTACGAGCCTGGTCCCGTAGGCTGAAGAGCCTGGTCCCGTAGGCTACGAGCCTGGTCCCGTAGGCTGAAGAGCCTGGTCCCGTAGGCTGAAGAGCCTGGTCCCGTAGGCTGAAGAGCCTGGTCCCGTAGGCTGGAGCCTGGTCCCGTAGGCTGAAGAGCCTGGTCCCGTAGGCTGAAGAGCCTGGTCCCGTAGGCTGAAGAGCCTGGTCCCGTAGGCTGAAGAGCCTGGTCCCGTAGGCTGAAGAGCCTGGTCCCGTAGGCTGAAGAGCCTGGTCCCGTAGGCTGGTCCCGTAGGCTGAAGAGCCTGGTCCCGTAGGCTGAAGAGCCTGGTCCCGTAGGCTGAAGAGCCTGGTCCCGTAGGCTGAAGAGCCTGGTCCCGTAGGCTACGAGCCTGGTCCCGTAGGCTGAAGAGCCTGGTCCCGTAGGCTGAAGAGCCTGGTCCCGTAGGCTGAAGAGCCTGGTCCCGTAGGCTGACGAGCCTGGTCCCGTAGGCTGAAGAGCCTGGTCCCGTAGGCTGAAGAGCCTGGTCCCGTAGGCTGAAGAGCCTGGTCCCGTAGGCTGAAGAGCCTGGTCCCGTAGGCTGAAGAGCCTGGTCCCGTAGGCTGAAGAGCCTGGTCCCGTAGGCTGAAGAGCCTGGTCCCGTAGGCTACGAGCCTGGTCCCGTAGGCTGAAGAGCCTGGTCCCGTAGGCTGAAGAGCCTGGTCCCGTAGGCTGGTCCCGTAGGCTGAAGAGCCTGGTCCCGTAGGCTAAGAGCCTGGTCCCGTAGGCTGAAGAGCCTGGTCCCGTAGGCTGAAGAGCCTGGTCCCGTAGGCTGAAGAGCCTGGTCCCGTAGGCTGAAGAGCCTGGTCCCTTAGGCTACGAAGCCTGGTCCCGTAGGCTGAAGAGCCTGGTCCCGTAGGCTAAGAGCCTGGTCCCGTAGGCTGAAGAGCCTGGTCCCGTAGGCTACGAGCCTGGTCCCGTAGGCTGACGAGCCTGGTCCCGTAGGCTGAAGAGCCTGGTCCCGTAGGCTACGAGCCTGGTCCCGTAGGCTAAGAGCCTGGTCCCGTAGGCTGAAGAGCCTGGTCCCGTAGGCTGAAGAGCCTGGTCCCGTAGGCTGAAGAGCCTGGTCCCGTAGGCTGACGAGCCTGGTCCCGTAGGCTGAAGAGCCTGGTCCCGTAGGCTGACGAGCCTGGTCCCGTAGGCTACGAGCCTGGTTCCCGGCTGCAAGGGTCCTGCGACCCGCTGCTGAGGGTGCGGGAATACTTCTGCCGTCCTGGTTGGAGGTCCTGATGCGACACCTGTGCAGAAGCAGCGTGAGGCCATCAGAGAGGGACACGTGGGCCCGAGAGGAAGCGAGGGGCCCCCGTTACGTAATCGCATGTCCTGGGCTCTCACGCTTGGAGTGAACAACAGAGTATTGGCGCATAACAAATGTGCAAAGGTCCCTAATGGACCGCCGACAGATGGCTGCCGTAAGGTGATCGTTCATCGACTTCAAAGAGGATCAATAGTGGAAAAAAGAGCCCTAAAGGTGCTGTGTCTGTTGTCCATCACAGCTACCTCCTCTAATTGCGTCTGCCTGGGGGAGGAGCTGAATCACCTCCAGGATGCTCCTCATGAATCACGTGGGTTTGTGTGTCGCCTGCAGGTTGCCCCGGGTGACGGTCCATCACGAGTACATCGGACCGAGGTCGTACCGAGTGTCCCCCCTCGCGTCCGTGCGGCGCGTCAAGCAGTTGGTCTACGAGGACACGGACCTGCCCGTCCAGGAGCAGCGCCTGTCCCACAACGGGACGCGCGTAAGTCGCCTCCTCTGACCTTTGACCCGGGCCTGGGTGCAGTCTGGGTCGAGCCTCCACAAACGGGGGTCTCACCCCCGCCCCCCCCTGACAGAAGGCGCCAGGTGCTGGTCTGAACTCAGCATCAGAAATAAGCTGCTGCCACACCCGCAGGCCGCCACGTGCGCGCCCAAGGTCAGACACCGTGCGCTCTAAATAACCCGGTTAGGGACGGGAACCCCGTGGGAGCGGAACCAAAGCATGTGGGAGGAAGCTCCTCCATTGTCCCTGCGCGTGCTGCCTCTTTCTGTGCGCAGCGCGTCGACGCGCGCAGGCTGCTGAGCGCAGCGGGCCACAGAGTCACCTTGGACGAGGGACAACGGCACGGGACCCGCCGGCGGCTCTGGCTCCCGTCCGCATCGATTCTGGGAGCTGCGGCGGGAAAAGGCGATGTGACACACAAGCGTGCGCAGCAGCTGATGGCGTGACGCCTCACGTGCTGATTCCACATTCTCCTCTTGCCTCCTATGTTCCTGTTGCTCTTATTCATTTGTGAAAATGTCTTTTGGCTGTTTGAACGTTAAAAAAAAAAAACGTCTTTTTATAATTTCCTAAAGAAGGCAGATAAAAGAGAGTTTTACACCTTTTAAACACACAAAGCTCCTCTTTAGGGATCACGCAGAGCTTTGTGTTTGTTGCATTTGATGCATGTTTATGATATGTTCGTGACATGTAGGGGACCAGCTCAAGCTCTTCTGATGTCTCTGTCTTGTTGTGACCTCCTCCCAGCTGGATGACCGCGCTCAGATCTGGACCCTGGTGCCTTCAGGAACACCAGAGGTTTCCCTCACGCTGGCTGCAGGAGGCCTTAAAGGGGGAGGTAGGGCTCGGACCCCCGTGGTTGCGTACAGGGTGTGAGCTTGACCCCGCCTGCCTCTTACAGGGAGGTTTGGACAGACGACGCCGCCGCTGGTGGAGTTTCTCAAAGATATTTTGAGGAGGTACCCTGAAGGAGGGCAGATTCTGAAAGTAAGTCCACAGACAGGTGAAAGATCATTGTCGTCTTCTGTGAGAACTGGCTTGATCGGTGTCTTTAAAAGGGTGAAAACTGTCGTTTTTAGTGGTTACTCCGTTTTCTTGTGTCAGCTGACTGACGTTCACACGGATGTATAACCCAAAACAGAATTAGCTCTTACACTTCAAAGACAGTCGGACACTTTCTGATCTGTGTTGTTGTGTGTTTACAGTCTCACCAATCTCACTCTGAACAATGAAAAAAAACTATATGAAAAAAAACTATATAATGATATAAACTATATCATTATGTAAATAGCAAAAAAGGCCAAAACACCACAAATGTTTTTGATGTTTTGTCACATTTAGCTCAGAATTTTGAAAATGCCTGAATTCAGATTTTATTTCCACTGTGATTAAAACATCACGTTCAGTCGGCTGCTTGATAAACATTCATCACCTGGCTGCCCCCTGTGATACACTATGTCTATATATACGATATTTATGCTCAGAAATATCTCACGTTTTGTGTTCCTAACTGGTGTATTGACCGACGATGTCAGCTGATGTCATTTTGGGGTCAGCCGTGACCTTTGGTCCTGGTGAAGGAGAGCGTTGCCTTAGCAACGTCTGCGTTGGTGTTGTCTCTGTCAGGAGCTGATTCAGAACGCCGAGGACGCCGGGGCCACGGAGGTGAAGTTCATGTACGATGAGACAGAGTACGGGGTGGAGTCTCTCTGGTCACCTGACATGGGGCAGCATCAAGGTGAGAAGGCGGCGTAAACAAGGTGCTCGGGGACAGACGCGCTGTCGGTAATGCCCGGTTTAACCTGGACGGCATTAGTTGGGCCTTTGTGCTGGCAGCAGCCTGAAGTGCTTAAGGATGTTTAAGCTGCTGCCTCCTCGCTGGTCGCCTCTGCCTCCTGCTCCTCTGACCTCTGAGCACAAACGCGCCCAGGCTGGGCAGAGCTTAGGCACCTTGAGGCAGGGATGTCCAACCTCGTCCCCAGAGGGCCGTGAGGCTGCAGGTTCTGGTCCAACCCAGCAGCAGCAGCACCAGACTGGACTCACTTCATCAACTCACCTGAGTCTTCAACAGCTGACTGGTCAAACTGGGTGAGCTGGACTGGTGGGACCAGAACCTGCAGCCTCACGGCCCCTGGGGGTGCCCGGGGGGACCTGGAGACCCCTGGGTTAAGGGGATCCACGTGCTCACCCTCGCCTTGCTTCCGCAGGGACGGCGCTGTACGCGTACAACGATGCTGTGTTTACGGTGGAGGACTGGAACGGGATTCAGGAGATAGCCAGGAGCCGGAAGAGAGACGACCCGTTGAAAGTCGGTCGATTTGGTATCGGTTTTAATTCTGTGTATCACGTAACAGGTGAGGCCCGTCAGAACTAGATCCGCCTTCTGTTGCACAAATCCTTCCAGAAATATCTCCTGCGTAACGGCGAATGTCTGCGTTGTCAGGCCGGTGGAGAATCGACAGTTTAAGGTGGTTTAGCTGATCCTGGGTGTCTCGTCCATGTTTAGATGTTCCCAGCATATTTAGTGGAGACCAGATTGCCATGCTGGACCCTCACCAGACCCTGTTCGGGGCGCATGAGTCCGGACAGTGCTGGAACCTCAAATCAGACATTAAGGAGATCACAGAACTGTCCGACCAGTTTGCTCCCTACTTTGGGATTTTTGGAATCTCAGAAAAGAACATCAAAGACGCCAACTTTCCCGGGACGCTGTTCCGCTTCCCCCTGCGCCTGAAGCCCTCCCAGCTCAGCAGCAACATCTACAACAAGGAGAAGGTCCTGGAGCTCTTTGAGTCTTTCAAAGCCGACGCCGACACCGTGCTCCTCTTCCTCAAGAGCGTCCACAAGATCTCGCTGCACGTGCGCGAGTCTGACGGAACGGAGCGCGTGCTGTTCCAGGTGACCGCCACGGGGAACGCAGACGACAAGTTAGAGAGACCAAACGGGCTGAAGGTCCTGGGCCAGGCTGTGGACAGCTACAACAACGGCGTTCCCAGCTCCGCCATCACCTGCGTGACCTACCAGGTGAACATCGACGCTCAGGACGAGACGGCGAAGGAGACCCAGAGGACCACGTGGCTGGTGAGCAACGGCGTCGGGGGCCGAGGAATGTGCGCCGAGCTGGACTCGCTGGCCGACGATCTGAAGTTCATGCCCACCATCGGGATCGCCCTTCCGCTCACCACCACCAACAAAGACGACGAAGGTGCCGCGTCTGGCTTCTCGGGGCGAGCGTTTTGCTTCCTCCCCCTCCCCCCCGGGGAGGAAAGTGAGACAGGGCTTCCGGTCCACGTCAGCGGGTTCTTCGGCCTGACCGACAACCGCCGGAGCATCAAGTGGCGCGAAGTCGACCAGTGGAGGGACCCGGCGGCCTTGTGGAACGAGCTGCTCATGATCACGGTCATACCCAGGGCGTACCTGACGCTCGTCACCGAAGCCATCAGACGGGTCCAAACCAAAAAGGACCAGGACTTCCCGCTGTCTCCCACAGGGACCTACGGGGCCTGGCCCGACCCCGAGCAGGTGAAGAGCCGCTGGAGGCCCATCCTGCAGCCGCTGTTCCACGAGCTGCTCCAGCAGCCCGTCGTCTACTCCCTCTGCGAAAGATGGGTCCAGGCGGGCGAGGCCGTGTTCTCCGAGCTGGACGCGGACCGGGACATTTCACAGATCGTGATCAACTACCTCCAGAACTCAGGGGTGCAGGTGGCGAAGGTGCCCGCCTCTGTGGACGGCGTCCTGGCCTCTTACATGGCGGAAGGCTCTGAGGTGAAGAAGGTGACGCCGTCTTTGGTGCGGCAGGTGATCAGGAAGAACAAACACAAAGGCTCCGCCCAGGAGAAGCTGCTGCTGCTGGAGTTTGTCCTCAGCGACGCCAGCTACAGTGACCTGATCGGGCTGGAGCTCCTACCGCTTCAGGATGAGACCTTTACCTCCTTCTCATCTTCCGTCAGTGAAAAGGACGCCATCTACATCGCTTCAGAAGAGTACCCGAGGTAGAGATGGAGTGTAATTTAGAAGAATGTCACCTGTAGCATCTTTGAAATCTGTCACATCGCTCCTTTCCTCTCAGGTGTCTGTACCCCGGACTTGAAGGACGGTTTATATTGGAAAGCATCAAACCTTCAGTAATGGACAGCTTAAAGCAAGCAGCCAAAAGCAGAGGTAATTGGACTTTTTTTTTTCTTTAATATACAGCGCATTTGAACGTGGTGTGATTAACTGGGAGGGATAAATCTCATGTAAATGGCGTGGTGGTGTTTGATCACCTTCCTGTCACACCGTCGCAGCAGGACATCACTTCTGCTGTTGATGACAGAACATTTTAAAGTTGATTGAGGGGGGAGAGCGCTGATTCATGGAAGCCTTGGGTTATGAGACTCACATTCCCCTGGATCCTGAATTCATTCCAGCCTGAGTGCACTTACTGCAACACTAGATCTTGGTAATGACGCGAGGGCAGTGAGCCAGGCGTAAGAAATATTCAGATTGTCAGCTTTATTGTCTAAGTCCAGAGTGAGACATCGGCAACACTGCATGCTTTCCCTGCCTTTAAGCTTTTTTTTAAACGTTGAATCAGAGAAAAAACGAGAATTATAATAACCAGAAATGTCTTTTAAAAATGTCACTTTGCCCACAGTGCAACAGTATCTTTGGGGCTGCTCTGGTAGGTATTGAATCACCTCTGTACTTGAAGAAAGGCACGCCTATGACTGAATAACAGCAGCAGTGAAACTCACAGATATGAGACCAGTTTTTACAGTTTTTCGGTTGTGACTAATCATCTTAAAAATTCTAATGAATTGTTGATGAAGACGATGGTGTGTACAGAATGAAACAAAAGAATAACAAAGTAATTTATTTAACAAAGCACAAGGAAGCATTAACATGCTGCACATGGCAATATCAGGTACATAGTGTGCATGTTTGTGTGTGTGTGTGTGGTGTATAAGCAATATAATGTATGGTTTAATTACACCTTTGATAAGGACACCTGTCAAGGTGACTGATTAAGAGGAGCATGTGACCTTCCTTAAAACAGAAGAGTGCACAATCAATAATTCGCACACTCAGAGATGGGGCTGGGACACGAGGGTGTATGGGTTATATGTAAATATCAGGGAAGCAACAACACACACATTTGTATCAAACCATTTGATGAAATGGTCTTTGTTCATTACGTTCATTATCAAACGAGTGATGCACAATTTTATTTCTTTTTATTGGTTTCTGCCGATGCACTCAGTGGATCTGCAGTTGACTCTGCCACAAGCTGCTGAAACAGAAGCCACATATGAAAATACCTCTTTGCAATATGAATAACGCCTTTAATCCACCTGAGGTGGAGGCTGCTCCACCATTCTTCATCCTTCACATTTGGAACTACTTTGGTTTTTCGGTTGAAAGTACGTTAAAGTTGAAGTAGGTTGAAGAACGAGGCTGATTCAAGTTTATTTCACAAGTGTCGCGCAATACTAAACAAGAATGCACCACAGAATATGCTAACTATGCACAGCAGAAAAGGGCTCGCGTATAGCTGCACCAGATACATTTAATTAATATACCGTACTTGAGTTGAAATAAACGGTCATTTAAAAAAAAAATACAAGTAAAAAAGGCATGGACATTTGTGTCTGTGTATCAAAAAAATATCAATCCGTGACACTAAGTCATTGAACTGAACCTTGAATTTGTGTATCGTTGCACCCCTGATAAATATTTTCTCTATTGAACATACAAAAAAGGAAAATCAGCATTTCCGCTGAGAGACTTAGTGACTCAATATTGTTTCTGTTCTCCGAACAGGAAGACCTTGTACTCAGCTTCAAGTGCTGAGCCCTGAGCGGTCAGCTCGACTCATCAAGGACATCCTTTCATCAGTGTGGCCAACACGAGACTTCACTGTTGAATGGGAACCTGGGAACAGAGAATTGAAGCATCCTACCATTTCCTGGCTCAGGATGATTTGGAAGCATCTCTACATACATTTTGCTGAGGACCTGAGTACGTTTGAAGACATGCCTTTGATCCCACTCGTGCCACTTGAGGAAAGCATGAACACAGTTCAACTCCTGCGCCTCAGAACTCCTTCACCCATCATTTTTGTGGATGTAGAAGAAACAGCACCCTCTCAAACCCTTCTTGACATCATGGAAAAACTTGGAGGCACAGTCATGAAAAAGCTGGATTTATGTTTGCAGCACCCTCTGCTCAAGAATTACATCCACCCTTCTTCTCCTGCTGTGCTTCTGCAGATCATGGACCGGCTGTCAAAACAGCGGCTATCCAGCCAAGTCTCATCTTTCTCGGTCACTGAGAAAATTGCACTCAGAAAATATCTTGCAGGACTCTCTGATGTTACAGAGCGGGAAAAGCACACCTTGCTTGAACTTTCCATTTTTGAGAAAGTCGGGACCTCCTGTGATGGTGCCTCTGGGTTTACGTCCCTCAGAGGAGCTCGAGCTTTACATCATCGAGCAAAGTATCCACCCAATGTGAAGTTGTCCATAAATCTTGTGGGCTACTGCGATGAGGAGTCAATCCGCCTAATCAAAATGCTAAACATTGAACAAATAACAACAACGGAATGTTTGAAGTTTATTGTTCATGATGTTGAGAGAGGCTTCTACACAACCGATGAAATAAACCAAATCATGCTTTGGGCCCTCCAACATATGGCATTTCTGAAAAATGAAAATTCATCTGTGCTTGGGTGGCTTTCTCCCATTAAATTTATACAGTTGCCTTGTGGAAAGTTGGTCAAAGCCTCTGATCTTTTTGATCCGGAGCTGGAGATTCTACAGAATCTTTTCTACATGGAAGAAAAAAACAGATTTCCAACCAATGCTTTCACGTTTTCTCCAGATGTTCTTCATTCACTCAGACAGTTGGGACTAAGAAACGAAGTGCAGCTAAGTGAAAAAGACGTGGTTACAGTGGCTAAAAAGATAGAGGAGTTAAAAAACAGCAAGGACACAAAGGAAGACTTGGTGATAAAAAAGGCACAAACGCTGCTGCAGATTCTTAATAGACAAACAAAGCTCATTAAATCTGCTGATGCTCAAACGTCTTTGCTTAAACTCAAGTGGGTACCTGCTTGTAAGGACAGACCTTTGACGTACCCTAAATCCCTTACTTGGGTTGGAGATGCTGTCACAATCTGCTCTCTGTCAGAGATGTGTGACATATCTCACGCGGTGCTCGTGGGATCTGCGGTAGCATTGGTTGAGCACACATCTGCAGGTATGAGGAAGGCACTGAAACTGAGTGTAGAACCACACGTGGATAAAGTGATACAGCATCTCAAAGCAGTCATTGAGTGGCACAAATCTCAAGCGTTCACCACAGAGGACTGGTATCAGTTCCAGCAGATCCTGTTTGAGATTTATGGCTTCATGCAGACTCATATTCAAGATGCTAAAGAAGCAATGAAATCGCTGCCTTTTGATTGGGTGTGGACAGGGAAAACATTCTCACCGCCTGGCCGTACCGTCCTAAAGCCCATTCCTGATCTCAACTTGCAGCCTTACCTATACTCGCTGCCAAAAACCATCAGAAAGTTTAATAAGCTTTTCAAGTCCTGTGGTTCCATCGAGGAGGTTGTCCCGAGTCAAGTATTGGAAGTCATCAACACCATCAAACAAAGATGCACCGAAGAGTTAACAAAGGATGACAGCAAACACAACATTCTGCTTTTGATCAACATATTGAGATGGCTGTACAACAATCAGATACCTGTAGATACTGACATGCATGTCCCAATTCTTTTTCACAAGGACCCGAGTAAACTAGCGATGAGACCTATTCATGAATGCACCTACTGCGACATTAAGGTTGATGATTTGATTGACTTACTTGAAGATACGTCAGAGCCGATCATATTGGTCCATGATGATATCCCCATGAAGACTGCAGAGTGGCTGAAAGTGCCATGTTTGAGTACAAGGTTAGTTAACCCGGAGAACCTCGGCTTCGAGCAGTCAGGCCAACGAGAACCGCTCACAGTGAGAATAAAAAACATATTAGAGGAGTATCCATCTGTAGCAGACATTTTTAAAGAGCTGCTTCAAAACGCTGATGACGCGAGTGCAACAGAGTGCAACTTTCTCATCGACATGAGAAAAAACAATGACATTCGGGAAAACCTGCTTGACCCTGGGATGATTGTTTGTCACGGGCCTTCGCTCTGGTCTTTCAACAATGCTGTATTCTCAGATACAGACTTTCTGAACATCACGAGGTTGGGTGGGTCAGTGAAGAGATCTGAAGCAGATAAAGTTGGAAAGTTTGGTCTGGGTTTCAACTCAGTTTATCACATCACTGATATCCCCATAATAATGAGCAGAGAGTTCATGATCATATTTGATCCAAACATCAATCACATCAGCAAGCACATCAGAGACAGGTCTAATCCAGGGATCAAAATAAACTGGAGCAAACAACAGAAAAGGCTGAGGAAGTTCCCCAACCAGTTCAAACCTTTCATTAATGTCTTTGGCTGCAAACTTCCTCTAGCTCAGGACTCCCCATACAAATACAACGGTACAGTGTTCAGACTCCCGTTTAGGACAGAACAAGAGGCCTCACAAAGCGAAATCAGTAGTTTGTACTACAACACGACAGACATCTACTCCCTGGTTGATGAGTTCAGCATATGTGGCCATCGGTTCATTCTTTTTACGCAGCATGTTGGAGGCATGGTCTTAAAATACCTGAAGTATGAAGAACCAGATCCAGTAGCAGCACAGGATGTTGTCACCATTAACAAGAGTGTGTGGTCTTCTAAAGCCTCATATGGACCTCTAAGCATCTTAAAATCTGCAGCAAAGGTTATGAAGAAAGTGGCAAGCACCAACAAAGTACCTGCTGATATTCCCAAGTCAGGCTGCATTATACGCATTTTGGTGGAGGAGTTTCATAATGTGTTCAAACGCATTGTCGATCTCCATTCACCACTGTTCCGGGGTTCAGAGGAAGATCCTAACCAGTACTTTGAAATGGCTGCAAAAGGTATTCAGACCAGAAGGCTAACTGATGAAATCCCCCAAAAAGCAGTCGAGGTCACCAACTGGCTTATTTGTTCATGCATGGATGCAAATGAGGCCCTCAAATTTTCCCTCAGTGAGAGTGGGAAAAGGCTTGGACTGGTACCCTGTGGAGGGGTAGCAGTTCTGCTCTCTGAGGAGGAAAATCACAAGTGGACCGTGAAGATGAATGCAACACCAATCGGAGAAGTGTTTTGTTACTTACCTCTCAGAATCAAAACAGGCCTTCCGGTTCACATTAATGGATGCTTTGCTGTGACATCTAACCGCAAAGAGATCTGGAAGACGGACACCAAAGGACAGTGGAATTCTGTATTCATGAGACACGTCATTGTCCAGGCCTACTTAGCAGCACTTGCAATGCTGCGTGCAATGGCTGAAAATGGAGAACTCATTGACTACAGCTATTATGCCATATGGCCAGATCCAAGTCAGGTGCACGATGACTTTGTGCTCATCAGCCAAGGTGTGTACCAAGAAATTGTGAAGGGAGGTGACAACGAACACGCAAAGGTTTTCTCGGATGGTAACACCTGGGTTTCGATCAAGTACGTCAGATTTCTGGATGATGCCTTACACTGCCGGCCAGACATCGGTCCTGCAGCGTTCAAGATTTTCTTGAAATATCTCAAGAAAAGTGGCTCCCAAAATCTATGCGCTGTTGAGTTACCCGACTGGGTAAAGGAGGGATTTGAAGATGCTGGGTGCAAAGGGAAGCTGCTAGAAAATACACTAACAGAGAAACAGTTCTTTGCAGAGGTATTTTTCCCTCACATCCTGGAAATTGACCGAGAGCATCGCGATCCTCTGATACATTATGTCTTGAATGAGAAACTGGAAGAATTTTCATCAATCCTGAGAGTTACTCCTTGTATCCCATGCTGTGGCCCCAACAATATGCTGGTTTTACCTTCCAGACTTATCCATCCAGAGGGAAGAGTTGCGAAACTGTACAATGCCAATGATGGAAGATTTCCAGAAGGTACTTCTAAAGACTACCTAAACCCTGTGTGTTTAGTGAAACTTGTGCAGTTAGGGATGGTTAAAGATGATCTGTCCTGGGAAGATCTAATTGAACGTGCTCAGTCTGTTATTGAGCTCAACGAAAATGACCACACAGCTGCATGTTTTCGCAGTAGTTTACTGCTAAGCCTCATTGATGAGAAACTGAAAGCAAGAGACCCAGGAGCAGATGAAAGCTTGGAGATACTTCAGGACATTAAGTTCCTTCCATTCCTGACAAGACCTGCCGGTTTCTCGCTGCCATGGCATGGAAATGACTTTTCCCCAACAACAATGTTCTCTGCTAGAGAACTCTTTACGAGTGAACATCAAGACACGGTGTGTCTGATGAAACCAATTCTTAATGAGAATTCTCCTTCTTTCAGAGGGTGTGGTACCATGTCTTTGGCTGTCAAAGATGGTCTTGGTCTAATAAGGACACCCTCTGTTGAACTGGTGATTAGTCAGCTCAAGAAACTCTCTCAATCATTTGACGGTGTCACGCTGTACCAGGAAAACATAACGAATGCCTGTTACAAGTTTCTTCATGAGGAAATGTTACAGGATGAGCATGCAAGACAACAAATAGCTGAGGAACTCACAGCTTTTAATTCCATTCTGGTGGAAAACACATATGTAAGTCCTTCAAAAATTGCATTTCACCTTAATTTTGATGCCTCTCCACATCTCTATCAGCTACCAAACAAGTACAGAAACAGCTGTCGTGAACTCTTTGAGTGTGTTGGAGTGAAACCCAGCTTCAGCGTTGAAGATTTCTCAGGAATTCTTGAAATAGTGAAACAGGGATGTGGAAGAAGGGCACTCAATGAGAACAACTTCCAGCTGTGCCGGCGAGTTATCAGTGAAGGGATATGGAGCTTGATCAGAGACAAGAGCCAAGAGTACTGCCAAGAGAATCACGGCGGGATTCTTTTACCTGACTCTAATCTGACTTTGCAGCCATCAAAATCACTCTGCTACAACGACTGTCCGTGGATCAAAGTGAGAGACACAACCGTGAAATACTGTCATGGGGATATTCCCAGAGAGGTTGCAGTAAAACTAGGAGCTGTTCCAAAACGCCACAAGGCACTGGAGAGGTATGCATCCAACATCTGCTTCACACCACCTGGCAGTGAGTTTGGACAAAAAGAAAAACTCACCAGCAGAATTAAAAGCATTCTTAGTGCTTATCCATCAGAGAAAGAAATGCTGAAAGAGCTTCTTCAAAATGCAGATGATGCCAAGGCCAGTGAGATTTTCTTCATTTATGATCCAAGGACGCACCCCACAGACAGAGTATTTGATGATAAATGGATTCCAATGCAAGGTCCTGCCCTCTGTGTATATAACAACCAGCCATTTACAGAAGATGATGTGAGAGGTATACAGAACCTTGGAAGAGGAACAAAAGAGGCCAATCCTGGCAAAACTGGTCAGTATGGTATAGGATTCAACTCTGTGTATCACATCACAGACTGCCCATCCTTCATCTCAAACAACGACATTTTGTGTATCTTTGATCCACATGCACAGTATGCACCTGGAGCTACATCTGCGAGTCCTGGGAGAATGTTTCGAGACTTAGATTCTGATTTTAGATCTCAGTTTTCTGATGTTCTAAATCTTTATTTGGGAGCTAATTTTAAATTAGAACGAAGCACTATGTTCAGATTCCCTATCCGTTCTACAGAGATGGCGAAAACCTCCGAGATCAGCTCTGTACCAGCATCAGACAGAATGGTGCAAAACCTCCTTGACAAGCTAAAAACTGATGGGGCAGAACTTCTGATGTTCCTTAACCACATGGAGAAAATATCCATTTGTGAAATTGATCAGTCATCTGGGCAGCCAAAAGTGATATACTCTGTTACAGCAAGAATATCAGATGGGGATCGTCTGAAACGCAAACAGTTTCATGCCTCAGTTATTGACAGTGTGATCAAAAAGAAACAGTTGAGTGCTATCCCAGTTCAACAGATAACCTACTCAATGGACATCCAGGACACTGATGGGAATTCCACCACATGGATGATCTGCAACCGATCAGGCTTTCCAAACATTGAAAATGTCTCAAAAGGTTTGGTGTCAGCTCACAAAAATGAGGACATAACTCTGTTTCCACGTGGAGGGGTGGCCGCGTGTGTCAGTCACAATTACAAAAAGCCCCACAGAGCCTTCTGCTTTTTGCCCCTTTCTTTGGAGACCGGTTTACCATTTCACGTCAATGGCCATTTCGCCTTAGACTCTGCCAGAAGAAACCTATGGAGAGATGACAATGGGGTAGGAGTAAGGAGTGACTGGAATAACAATTTGATGACATTGCTGATAGCCCCTGCCTGTGTTGAACTGCTGATTCAGCTGAAACGCAGATATTTCCCAGGCCCAGACCCCACAATGACCATACTACAGGGAACACCACTCCACATTGTAAAGGATACACTACGGAAATATTTGTTCTTCTTCCCAGCCAATAGGCTGGATATACAGCCAGATTGGTACTGTCTTGTCAAAGCAGTCTACAACTGCATCCATTCTGACCTGAAACGGCTGCTACCTGTAGTCAGAGCAGCACACAGTGAAAACTCTGACATGCATAGTGTCATTTACATTTTGTGGGTCAACACATCCACTGCCAACAAGGGCAGAGCCTTTTTTGACAACCTGCTACAAGATGAGCTCCAGCACTTGAAAAACACAGAGTACAACATCACGTCAAGGAAGTCAGTAGCTGAAAATGTCTACAGACTGAAAACCTTGCTTCTGGACATTGGTTTTAACCTGATTCACAGCTGTGATGAAACAGCAAATCTCTATGCCTGTTTAGAAGCTACAGGGATACCGGTCAGTTATGTAACTCCAAAAGATGTCCGCAACTTTCTCTACACTTTCTCCTCACCAGACACGGCGTGTCATGTAGGAAAACTCCCCTGTCGAATCCAAAATTCTCATTACAAGCTACTTCATAACCTAAAGCTTCTGGTTGACTACTGTTTCAAAGATATAGAAGTTGATGAAGTCAAAATCGAAGGGCTACCTTTGTTAATTACAATGGACAACATGCTACAAGTGTTTGATTCTAAGAGACCAAAGTTTCTGACTGTGCACCATGAACTAATCTCCTCAAGGAAAGAAATGTTCATCAATACACTGTTCATGAGGTACAGCAACATCCTTTTGAAGGAAGGAATCGCAAAGAACTTTGACATCAGTTCATTTGGTGACCTGCTGGGGTCTGTTCTTCCCAGAGAGTATCGAGCAAAGGGCCCTGTAAAGTGGAGAGACACTTTTGCTAGTGAATCTTGGCTGAAGAACGTGTGGAGCTTCATCAGTGAGAATATTGCTGTAAAGGAGGACCAACTGGAACACACACCTTGTTTTGACACAGTGATTGACATTCTGAAAGACTGGGCTTTGCTCCCAGGAACCAAATTCCTGTCAAGAGAGAAGATAGTTGTCCCTGAGCATGATGTGCTGTTACCTCTGAGTTTGATGCACTTAGCCATATTTCCACAGGGCCAAAATGACAAAGTTTTTCACGCCCTAATGAAATCGGGATGCATTCAGCTTGCAGTAAACAAAATCAGTGTGAAAGAAAATCCCATAATTCCCATTCTGGCACAACACACTGCAAATATTGAAAACCCACAGAGTATTCTCAGAGCTCTGGAGTACATGATTCAAGCATCATCGTTTAAAGCAGCAAGCCTGACAGACAAGGATTTTGAGGCTCTCCTGTTGTATTTCAATTGCAACCTGGCTAGCCTCACGCAGCAGAATGCCCAGAGTCTAAAGCTTCTGCCGTGCTTTAAATCTGTTGGTGGGAAGTACATGAGCATCGCAAACTACGGAGCAAGCTATGTTCTCGTAAAAAACATTCCAACAGCAGATATGGACAGATGGGCTCACAATGGCTCGTTTGCCTTTCTTGCTGACTGTCCACAGCTTAAAGAACTATACACCTTCCTGGGGTGCATGCCCATCGATGACCTGGAAATCTACCTTCATCATGTCCTGCCAAAGTTTGAAAGTTTTTGCTATGACGCCAAAGTTGAACACATTGCATATTTAAAAGAGAGACTTTTGTCCATAGAAGAACCCTGTGATTTAAGGGATCAACTCTATGAAAAATTGGAAGGACTGATGTTTATTTTTGAATACTCAAACAGACTCAGACCAACCAAGTTTTTCTATGATGATACGGTGAAGGTGTTTCAAGTCATGCTACCTGCAAAGTCATTTATACCAAGTGATTTCTTCAAGAAGGTTGAGCAAGTGTCCAAGCCGAAGAATGGAGCATTGTCCCTTGCCTCTTGGATAACGTTTCTAAGAAACATTGGACTCAAACATCAAGTGTCACAGCAGCAAGTACTCCAGTTTGCAAAAGAAGTTAGTATCAAAGCCCAAACAGAGGGTTGGACCAAAGAAAAGTTGCAAACAACTGTTGATGTTCTCTTGAACCACATTTTCAATGAGAGGACCGATTTGTTCCAGGGTAGTTTCCTTAAAGAATTTTCAATGATACAGTTTCTGTATCCTGAGAGAGCCCCCAAAGAGCTCATTAAGCTTCACTCACAGTACCAAGAGGTGAGCGGTTCACTACCTCTGATTCGCTTCAGCGGGTCTCAGGTGAATCCAAAATTCAAGCAAACAGACATCATACACTTGTTATGGACCTCTTGCCCAATTCTTCCTGAGAAAGCTACACCATCGAGCATTAAGGAACAGGAGGGGTCACCTCTCACTGGACAAGAGCAGCTTGACCAAGTGCTGAATATGCTAGGTGTCAATTTGGACCCACAGCTGGAGAAAGTCATAAGCAACTGCAAGAATATCTGCAACATTTCCAGTCCAGATGATGAAATGGTGAAAACGAGGAACAAAGTTTTACGCTCTACTTATGAGTTCTTAAATGGAGATAAAAGAGATTTTCGGTACCACCTCCGTGGAGTGGCCTTTGTCATCGTTGAAGATGGCTGGAAATTGCTAAAATCCGAAGAAGTTGTCATTAATTTGGACAATGAATCTGACTTCAAACCATACTTGTACAAGTTACCCCTAGAACTCGGTACCTTCCATCAACTGTTCAAGCTTCTTGGCACAGAAGATGTTGTCTCAACCAAACAGTACACTGAAGTTCTATGGCGCATTTACAGAAATTCAGAGGGCAAGCAGCTTGACCCAAATGAAATGAGAACTGTGAAAAGAGTTGTTTCAGGGTTTTTCAAGTCTCTCCATAATGACCCAGTGGAAATTCGGAAAGATCTTGACAATCTCAGGGATTTGACATTTTATCTGCCAAGTCATGATGGCAGATTGGCAAAATCCAGCAGTTTGGTGTTTGATGATGCGCCCCATTACAAGAGCAGAATTCAAGGTAATATTGGAGTCCAGATGCTTGTCGACATGAGCCAATGTTATCTCGGCAAAGATCATGCCTTCCACACCAAACTGATTATGCTACTTCCTCAAAAGCTAAGGCCAAGATTGTTGAGCAGCATTCTTGAAGAGCACCTTGATGAGGACTCTCCAAAAATGTGCCAATTTGGAGCTCTGTGTTCACTTCAAGGTCGCCTCCAGCTGTTGCTGTCATCAGAGCAGTTTATCACAGGACTGATCAGAATCATGAAGCATGAAAATGAGAATGCATATCTTGTGAATGAGGAAAAAACCATTCGCCTCTGTAAAGCGCTGTGTGAAGGGTTGAAAGTTTCGTGTTTTGAGAAACTCCAGACAACATTAAGAATCAAAGGTTGTACTCCGATCCCACACAGCTGCAGTGAAACTCTTGCCTTCCTCAAGAGGTACGGCACGACTGTGATCCACCTCTACATTCAGCATTCAGACAGCAAAGATATAAATTTTCTTTTGGCTCTGGCAATGACATTGAAGTCTGCTACAGATAATCTGATTTCTGATACATCGTATCTGATTGCCATGTTGGGCTGCAATGACATCTACCGAATCACAGAGAAGTTGGACAATCTTGGGGTTAAATATGACTCAACCGAGCCATCAAAACTCGAGCTCCCCCTTCCTGGAACCCCCATTCCAGCTGAGATACATCACACACTCCTGATGGACCCGATGAATGTGTTCTATCCAGGAGAGTATGTGGGATATCTTGTAGACTCTGAGGGTGGTGACATGTATGGCTCCTACCAGCCCACCTACACATACGCTATCATTGTCCAAGAAGTAGAAAGAGAGGAAGAGGAAAACTCTAGCTTCCTCGGAAAATGCTTCCAGATTGACATTGGTTACAGCGAGTATAAAATAGTCAGTTCCCTTGACCTGTACAAATTCTCAAGGCAGGATGAAAGTTCCCATGTTCGAGACCCCAGTGCGCCATCAACTCCCTCCAGCCCAAACAGTCATTCCACCGGTATGCGATTGACTCCCCCGCTTTTTTCTTCAAAGGAAAACCTCAGACCCCCTCCTCAAAAGCCGCCTCCAAACAAGATCAAGCTGAACGCATTGCCTGAAATCCTGAAAGAAGTGACCTCAGTGGTGGAACAAGCTTGGAGACGCCCCGAGACAGAGAGAAAGAAGATAATCCGCCGGTTGTATCTCAAGTGGCATCCAGATAAAAATGCTGATAATCTGGATATTGCCACTGAAGTCTTTAAACATTTGCAGAATGAAATCAGCAGGATGGAGAAACAGTCACTGTCTGATCTGCAAAACACTGACAGGGCTTCTAGGAGACCATATTCCACATCCTCATCGTCCCGCTTCCAGTCGGAGAAGTTCTCATATCAAAGGTTTTACTCGTCCTGGAACCAAGAAGCAACGACTCACAAGACAGAAAGACAGCAGTTCAAAGAGCACCACAAAAGCTATGCAAGTTCTTCACATTCTCCCCGTTTCTTCGTGCCCCCCACCTTCAAGACCGTCGGTAACCCCGTGGAAGCTCGCAGGTGGCTGAGGCAGGCGAGAGCCAACTACTCCGCCGCCCGGAACGATCTTCACAAAAATGCCAACGAGTGGGTTTGCTTCAAGTGCTACCTGGCGACAAAGCTCGCACTCATAGCTGCCGATTATGCGGTGAGAGGGAAGTCAGACAAAGACGTGAAGCCGACTGCTCTGGCTCAGAAAGTCGAGGAGTACAGCACCCACTTGATCGGCCTCTCCAACGACGTTCACATCCTGGAAGGGTACGGCGTGGACAGCTTACGGACTCGCTATCCCGACCTCCTGCCCTTCCCACAGATTCCCAATGACAGATACACGTCCGAGGTAGCGATGAGAGTTATGGAATGTACCGCACGGATCATCATCAAACTAGAAACCTTTGTGCAGCAGAAAATCTGATCCGTAGATGGGTGATGCCGAAGCTATGTCATCTTTGCCCGCAGAGGTGCGGTGCAACCCCCCCATCACCTACATACTTTTTTCAACACGTTTTGAGATTCCAGCCGGCAGCTTATGGTACATATGCAGTTTTTACCCGTGAGGGGATGATGTGGCTAAATAAATGTATGGCTCCTGTCAATGATTTGGTTATTTCAATCATGAATTTCTGTATGTAAGAAGAATCTGCGCTGTACATACAAAGTCCTAAGCAATATTGTTTGTTTACCAAAGTCCCCGTGAATATATTTTCTCTGAGTTAGATCTAGAAATATGCTTTTGTTGTTACCGTTTATGTAAAAAACTAAATAATTGAACTGTACAAATATATTTTCTTGCTAAACAGTCGCTATGATCATGATTTACTGCCATGCAGGGTGTTCTGTCTGAGCATGTCAAGGAAATTGAAAATCAATGTTTTTTTATTTTATATATTTTTTTATTATCAAATGTATATTTCATCTACTTGTAAAAGTAGGCAGACGTAGTGACTCTCACTTTTGCACTTTCTCAGTGCTCTTTTGCCCAGACGTTTGGGAGAATACAACTGTGAAGCGAAACCCCTCATTTTTTTGTTCGTTATTTCCTTTGTTACAATTGAAACTGAAACAATTGCTGTTACTGTCTTGCACTGTTGCCGTGGTTACTCATCCATAAGCAATTTTTACTGTATTGGCCTGTTAAGGAGTTCTTAGTCTTCTTAGTACAAATAAAGAGCCATATGTAATGCTTAACCTGCTCAACTTTGCATTAAGCCACCTTCTTATGTGTTTGTTTTTTTTTTTTACTTTCTGATTTTAACAAAATAGTTCTGAACTTTGGTGCTGGTGAGTTTTTACTGTTTTGGTTTAATTTCACTCTCAACATGATGCACTGGACGCACTTAAGTTTCAAATGTAGTTCTTGTCGTCTAATTTCACCTCCAGCAGGAGGTGCCCCGGCTGATGTTCATTAAACCGTGGAGAACGCTGTGCATCACATGATCTTGCACAATTGGTGCCATAGGAAGATGTGATAAGTTCATCCATTCATTGATAAATCTATTGATTTAACGACATGTTACTTGTTTCACCACATTATCTTTATGTTGTCATATTGTTTTGAGAGATTTAACACTAATATGTTGCCTCAGTATTTCTTTGACTCCCACATGAAGAGTTAAACTTGTTAATTTATATTGTTTTGAAATTGAACTGTAACAACCACTTTGATTATTTTAGGTTACCAATAAACTCATGTACAATAAACATGTGTATGGACTTACTAATAAATGAGATCGAAGTTGCCTTGGATTGATGGTGATTATTATTATTATTATTATTATTATTATTATTATTATTATTATTATAAACCCGTCTGTCCTGATGACGCCGCAGACTTTCACCACTAGAGGGCAATAAAGACCCAACGTTTATTCACAGCTGAAAAACGATGTGGTACACTGTTCTAATCCTCCAGAGTAGATGATAAATGCACTAATCAACACTGATGGCACTGGGCCACCTTAATCCTCTTATGTGCTTAATGTGTAAAAAAATTACTAATTCACTCTGGAACATAGAAAAAACAGCATTTTAAAAAATCACATACATTAAAAGTATGATACTGTGTGATATAATTTAATGTTTAAACTACATGATCTCAATTCAGTGTTTTTTTTTCTGTGATATAATGACTTGAAAAACATCAACTGTTGTGGAAATGTGATTTAATCTGGGGATTTTGGTTCTGCAGATTAACATTTGTATCACAGATTATATTCTGGATGTTCCTGTCTTTTTTTTTTTAAATCTGCTTCTTTTAAATATTTGGTTTCATCATCTGATTCCGTCGAGAGGGCTGGTCACAGACTGATCGAAGCCGTTCAAAATAAATCCAACCCTGTGCCGATTTCTGTCATTACATCACAGAAAGTGAGGAGTTCAAACCCAGTTTAATCAACAAACTTTAATCCCCACTCTACAGCACTTCTCCAACAATTAAATACAACAAAAACATGCTGAACACCAAGACGAAACAAAGAAATCTCCATGCCGAGGGCATGATCAGGTGATCGGTCCGAGCTCCTGAAGCGCTGCGTGTCCATTTCATTTATTGCACCACTATAAACATATTGCATAGGATATAAGCTGCTGCCAGCTCCTCATTGCCCAGCCGTGACGGTGTGGAAGGAACATCCACAAAACTCTCAGACGTGTTTGGAACAGACGCCAATCGGGTCACAAATGCAACTAAACGATGTCTCCCACCATCCCACCGGAAGCGTTTCTCTTTTACAGGCGTGCAAAAAGTAGAAGCCCTGTGGAATTCAAATGACTTAAACGAACCCAGACACAGTTTTGCGTGTTTGCAGACATGGAAGGCGGACCTTTCTTTTTTTAACAGTCCTGATTCTCGCTGCACGTGGAAGTGACCCCGGCCTTGGACAGGAAGAGCTTCCCGCTGGGGCACACGCACACCTCGAAGAGGCCCTGGGCGTTCCCAGAGACGTCCCCTTTGCTCAGGGGCAGGTCGGGCATGCAGACCGTCTCGGCGTCCAGCACCAGCTGCCCAACAGACGGGAGAGACGCAACAGCAGCAGGTAAGAACGACAGAAGTGGAGAGGTGAGGTCAAAACTGAATTACAATGTCAAAGTTAGTGGTTAACACTTTAAGAGCGTATCCATGGAAACGGTGTGAGGATCCAACTCACCAGTCCTGCAGCAGACTGCAGGATAACGTCCATGTTGGAAGCTACCTCCACGTTGCCTGCCAGAGCTTTCAGATGAACTCCTTTAGGTGCGTTCATGCTGAGGGAGCGCGTTGGAGACTCCAGCCTGGAGGACGACACCATCCCCCGCCCCAAATGACCCGGCCGCCCTCGTTTCGGTTTCGTGTGGCTGCGTGGCGTCGACCTCACCTCAGATCTTTGAAGAGCTCAGACCTCAGCAGGGGAACCTCCACCGAGTGCTGGAACAGCGCTCCCTCAGGACCTGAGCCAGACGGACACAAGCGGGGTCAGCTGGGCCGGCCCCCACCGCCATCGGGGGGGGGCGTGATGAGGCTGATGAGAGGAGCGGCAGGTGAGGAGCATCGACGCACCTGTGATGCGCAGCTTGTCCGGACCGATCACGGTCTGCTCGCCATCCGCCCTGAACAGCACGCTGTCCCCGGGAGAGCTGAGGAGCAGGTTCTGGTTGTGTCCTTCCACCTCATTTGGACCTTCAGCGACCAAAACAAGAGAGGAAAGCACCTGAAGACACGCCTGGCGTTAGCGCACAAACACACCACGGCTACGACACCTTTGATGTTCCTCACGCGTGACTTTGACGAAGAAGCAGGCGGAAGCGCGAGGAAGCGCGGTTGTGCTGAATCCACACACGCCCATGTTTAACGACAGACTTTTTACTTTTGTTCATCAAAAGGCCGCGAGGAGGCTTTTCATGGCCCGTGATCGTTACGGGGGCCGTGTGTGGCCTCTTAATTATGAGGGAAAGCCCAAACGTGGATGCTGCGGGCCGTAAAGGAAGCGCTGATATGACGGCCGGGGCCTCAGGTCTGCTGCAGCGGCGTAGATCCAGAGGCAGCGGCACAGAGAGGAATGTGGCATTTAATGGGTTTTAAATGGAAATCCGAGAGAATGGAAACGGAGAGATGGCTCCCTGTCACTGTTAATGTGGGAAGAGTGACTGCTGCAGGACAGGCCTGGAAATGACTTTCTGATTGCCGTCATACATCAGCGCCACGCCTCAGAGGAGCTCGGCGCCGCTCTGCCTCTTACCCACAGATATCCTGTCCGTGACGTCGCCGTCCTCGTTGCGGGCGTTGAGGGTAACGTTCTCTGAGGAGTGCACTCGGAGCGAAGAGTCCTGGACGACAGAGGCAGAGGAGAGGGTTGACGCGGGTTTGAGTCAGACGGGCGGACGCCCCAAACACACCCCGCCCCCCCCCCACCGCTCGTGTGAGGCTGCTCTCCTCTGACCCCACAGAGAACCTCTTGGTTCATCGGCTGAAGGCACCTGACACACGTGACTTGAGACTCAAGTCCAGGTGGTGAAGGAGGAGACGTTTTCAGCCTCTCTTCATCAGCTGAGGTGAGGACATGGTTGCGTCCTGTAACCGGAGCATCGGCTCCCTAATGAAGCTCATAAAGGACGAAGAGCGCTGAAAAATTGCTGTTATGAGCAAGACAGGCGCGAGCACAGGAGCTGCAGTAAAGTGTGGCCATCTGCTGCTCACAGCCGCGCCATCAAGCCCCACAAACATCCTGGAGGTTAATGGGAAGGCTCGGAGCACCGGCCCCACGCGCGCTCTGTGTGACGGCCAACTCCGGGCTGCTCCGGCGCATCCTCCAAAAAAAGAGAGGAGCCGCCTGAGGAGCCGTGGGGAGGAGGTCCAGCTCACAGTTGTGTTTGGACCACCCTCAGACAGCTTGGGGGGGGGGCTGATGAGAGCGGGAAGGAAAGACTGATGGCGAGCCAGGAGGCGTGGTGGAGAAGGCCTCACCTCTCTGGAGTGGATCTCCTCGGCGTAGACGGGAGCGAGGAACTCTGACTGGCCGTCCTCCAGCTTGACCCCGTCGGGGTGGACCTGAAGGAGGCCCATCCCCTCCTGGAAGAAGTCAGACAGCATTCAGCCCTTCTGGTTCTGGCCCCTGGGTCCTGGGGGGAGCCTCACACTGGTCTAAGAGTACTCGAATCCTCATGGGGGTGAACGGGCGAACAGCCGACGGCGGCGGCGGCGGGCCCCACGTACCGTGTTGAACCACATGACCCTGAGGATCCAGATGGTCAGGGCCAGGTTGACGATGAGGATGATGACGAGCAGCAGCACCAGCAGGTAGAGGCAGCGCTTCCTCCAGCCGTAGATGCCGACGGCGTAGGCGTGCTGGGGCACGGGCCGCGGCACGCCGCTGCCCTGGGTGGTGGTGACGTACTGCTCCTGCACCATCTGTGGCACAGAGCGCAACGCGTCACCGAACGCACGTCTGGAGGCCTCGCACAGGTTCTGAGCTGAGGGCTCATGGGCTCCCGGGTCCTGACGGGTTCTGGGTCGACCCTGTTCTGCTGTGAGCTGTGAACGTAAGCCGCTCGCTCGGGGCAAGAACTGAAATACATTCATTAATGAATAAATAAAATAACTGTTGGGGAGTTTTCTTAAAGCTGTAAAGAAGCTTTTTTTTTTCCTGCCGTCTTCTCGCTTTTACGAGACTTTATTTTACCCCTTTAATGACGGACCGTTTAACACGTTTACGGCATCGCCGCAGCATCGTTTCGCCACAAATGCAGCTTAACAGCATCAGCAGGCGCAGAGTCGGGGTAGCGCTGACTTCACAAACCCCCAGGAAGCAGGACACGGGTGAAGCAACACCCCCGGGGAGGTCGCCTCGAGGGCCCGCCGGCCGCTCCGCTCACGTTCCCTCTCTGTTCGTTACCGCGGTGATTCTAGCCCAGTGGAAAACTTGACTCCACTTCCAGTGTTGTTGGGAAGGGCAGGGGACCGCGCCAGTTGCTCCAGGGCCAGCGAGTCGGGGACTGAGGGTCAGGCGTTTCCAGACCAGAGAGCCCCCCCCCCACCAGGGGACGGGGTCTGGATGGGTGGAAGGGCTGCGTTATGGGCGTACTGTTGAAGGAAACACCCTCAGGCTGCTCCAGGCAGACCTCAACACCAGTCTGCTGCTCTGATTCAACATGTTATCGCCTCAGCCAGGACCCGCCCCCGCCCCCTGCTGGAGGGCTGCAGTAATGCACAGCCCCCGCCTGGCCTCAGTAACGGAGGAAACCGCTTCCCAGAGGTGGTTTCTGCTCGTGCAGATCGCGTTTATCTCCCTGACGCACGTCGGTGTCATTTGATAATGTGTAATTTTGATAATAACAGGGTGAAACCTCACGAAGGTGGGCGGAGCCTGCCATTGGACAGACCTACTTTTTCTTTTTTAGTACGAACTGAAAGCACCCTGACCCAACGATTTACAATAAAAACAATTCTAGGTTGTTTTTTAAGTCTTTTACACCTGTTTATTTTATACATTTTCATACAACTGGTCCTGAGTTTGTGTTTACAGCATTAAAATAAGGCGACGGCAGCATCTGTAACTCAGAATCTCTTTAATATTCTGCAAGTCTGTCTGTTTGTGTTTCATTCTTCAACCTTACGGGCAAAAGCAGAGTATTTGCATTAAATCGGTGTTGCTGTGATGCTGCAGTGACCAACACGAGCTGAAAACCTTTACATTAAATGTGGGATCATGCAGTCATCCCCACCTACCGTTAAGACCTTTTCATTCATTTAAAGGAGGCAGAAAGTTCTCTTTTCCTGACGTTAACTTGAGAACTTTGTGATGAAGCCAGCAGCGCGGGTTTGACACAGTGCACACGGCGCCGAGATGTACAGCGAAAGTGAGATAGGCTGAATTTGTGTGAGTAATGAGGTGAGCGTGGAGCGGCTCGCCCACCGAGGGCTGATGAATAGAAGTCTCGGCGCTGCATGCACACGCGGAGGTGACAGCCGTGGTGTTCCCTCACAGGAGGGATGGCGAGGAGAGGCCCCTCCACAGGCCCTCGCCCTGACGCATCGCTCCTAATTCACGCCCAAACGAATGAACGCTGCCTGGAAACGCAAGGAAAGTAACTCTGTGCCAAAAGGAGAAGGTGGATAAGAGCAGCTTATACGCAATTCTGCTTTCCCTCCGCATCCGCCCTCCTTCATTATTATTAATGGAGTGAGGCAAGATGACAAATTGACCTGCAGAACTACAGCGAAGCACACACACACACACACACACACACACAGTCAGAGAACATCTGACTGTTTCACGAGCTGATCTGAGATCTGCCAACACCTCATCACAGTTTCTGATCAAGCTGTGGATCCCTGATTAAAGTCTTGTTTTGTGGATTTACACCAGTTGTGTTTTTATAACGCGTCGGGATGAAAACAGTCTAAAAGAGCTGATAATGAACCCTTCAGGGGGTCCCTCTGTTTAGTCTCTGACACAGACGGGCGCTGACGTCTCCTCAAAGACTTCTGGGTTTCTTCATTACGCTCTTAATGAATCTGATCCACTCTAATCACACTTGATGGGATCGTTTACTCTGAAAACGGTGGGAGGAGGAAACAGCAGGATATTTAAAGGCTCCTGTTTCTGTGCCTGATCCTGCCATAGCAACCCAAATAAACACGGAACGTCTCCCTGCTCCGCTCCCAGGAATGTTCTTTTACGGGTGGAAAAAGAGTCAAAAGTCTGTTGAGAAAACAATTTTTACGCCTTTGGGGGTTTTCTTTCTTTGGCTACGCTTGTTTAAAATTAATTTTCTGATCTTAATCTTTAAGTGCGGCCTGATGAGATCTAATGGGGTCCAACCTCAGTCAGCACGGGCTCAGGGCTGTTTTCATTCTACAGCCGCTTCCTCAAATAACCTCAAACCAGGCTGAGACTGGGCTCAAACCAGGCTCAAACCGGGCTCAAACCGGGCTCAAACCAGGCTCAAACCAGGCTCAAACCGGGCTCAAACTGGCCTTAAACCAGGCTCAAACCAGGCTGAAACTGAGCTCAAACCAGGCTAAAACTGGGAAACCAGGCTCAAACCAGGCTTAAACCAGGCTCAAACCAGGCTTAAACCAGGCTCAAACCAGGCTTTAGGATGATGGAGAATCCAACAAATCTCATCTTTGAAAATGTGAGGAGTTTGAGCAGCAACAGTGGGAACAGTTGTGCCGGGGAATACTCGGAGGACGTGAAAGCTGAGCACAAGCCTGGAGTTTGTGTCTGCTTCTAAAAATAGGAAACAGCATTGTGAACTAAATTTGTAAAGGAAGCTCAGGACACACACCAGCACGCTCCATTTTAGTGTTAAAGCCAAAGTCACGGGAATGTTGAGAACACTATACGCTCGGAGAGCTTTGCTTTCCTCTCCTTGTAAAGAGAACTGTGATGAATTTAGACGCTTCTCAGATCCAAAACTACGAGTTTAAAGAGCGCGAGGTAAGCACGGCACAACGTCGGCCTCAGACAGAGAAAAAGGAGGAAATGAGCAGCAGGTCAAAGGTTATTGTAGAAGAGCACCGGATCGTCATAAGGAGACAGAGAGGATTCACTCACCGGTGTGTGTGGGAGCTCAGCTCTCCTCTTCAGACTCTCCGACGGAGCCGAGCTCCAGCTGCTCTCCCCACACGTCTGTCACACAACCAACAGCTGCAACTGCCATAAATCCACATCCGGACCGGCCCTGACCACCAGACGCCGTTCCCGCTGACTCCAGCCCACTCCCTCCCACTCCAGCAGACTACCACAGACTGCTGTAGACTACCACTGACTACAGCAGACTCCTGCAGACTACAGCAGACTACCACTGACTCCTGCAGACTACCACTGACCCCTGCAGACTACCACTGACTACAGCAGACTACCACTGACTCCTGCAGACTACCACTGACTCCTGCAGACTACCACTGACTCCAGCAGACTACCACTGACTACAGCAGACTACCACTGACTCCTGCAGACTACCACTGACTACAGCAGACTCCTGCAGACTACAGCAGACTGCTGCAGACTACCCACTGACTCCCCCAGACTTCCACTGACTCCCCTAGACTCCCACTGAGTCCCACTGATTCCCCCAGACTCGCCCAGACTCCCACTCTCTCCTGCAGACTCCAATTGACTCCCCCAGACTCCCCCAGACTCCCACCGACTCCTGCAGACTCCTGCAGACTCCTGCAGACTCCTGCAGACTCCCCTAGACTCCCCCAGACTCCCACCGACTCCTGCAGACTCCCCCAGACTCCCCTAGACTTCCCCAGACTCCTGCAGACCCCCCCAGACTCCCCCAGACTCCCCTAGACTCCCACCGACTCCTGCAGACTCCTGCAGACTCCCCTAGACTCCCCCAGACTCCCACCGACTCCCGCAGACTCCCCCAGACTCCCCCAGACTCCCACCGACTCCTGCAGACTCCCCCAGACTCCCCTAGACTTCCCCAGACTCCTGCAGACTCCCCCAGACTCCCCCAGACTCCCCTAGACTCCCACCGACTCCTGCAGACTCCTGCAGACTCCCCTAGACTCCCCCAGACTCCCACCGACTCCCGCAGACTCCCCCAGACTCCCCAGACTCCCACCGACTCCTGCAGACTCCCCCAGACTCCCCTAGACTTCCCCAGACTCCTGCAGACTCACCACTCTGCTCCCGCTCAGCAAACTGCACACATCTGAGCCCCAGCAGAGTGATCAGCCAGCAGCAGGAGGAGGAGGAGGAGGAGGAGGGATAACATCAGTGAGGAGCTTCAGTTCAGTGCTGCTCTCCACACTTCCAGACAGATCAGTGTCATCTGAGGCTCTGCTTAATGTTCACACTAGATCACTGAAAACAGCCACCAATAACTGTGTATATAAATACAGATAAAACATTTACTATTAGGTTTATTGTTTTAGCTGATACAAAATTAAAGTCTTCATTAAAAATGCCTTTGCTTCAGGTGTGAAAACAGCGAGGAAAGTTTGTGTGAATCATAAAAAAATACTTATTTATTTAAAGCTGTAAATAAGAATTATTATGTGAAGTTGTGACAGAGTGCGCAGGATGAACAGCGACGCCTGGTGGCAGACTGGCCTTAATGCAGCTCTTTAAGGCACACACACACACACACACACACACACACACACACACACACACACACCACACACACACACACACACACACACACACACACACACACACACACACACACGTGTGCTGCTCTGTAGCTCTCTAAATGTAAAAGTTCCATCATTCTGATCCCAGTCTTGACGATTTCAGACAAACCTCAATGCTCAAAGTTGTTTTTTTCTCGTATTTCTGTCGTCTCTTCCTCTCCAGGCACCTTCTGGAGGTTCCTACATATTTTAATCGTCTCTTTAAAAAAAAATGACATTTTGCCCTTACCAAGTGATTTTAAATAACCATCATTTGACTGTTCTTTTAAACAATACACTCATGACAATGCACAAAACTCATTTTTGGTTAATGTGAAAGTAGAGGTAGTAAAACTAATCCTTATATCACGGAACCCATTAAAGTCAAAAATCTACACATCAAAAGCTTTAAATCCAGTTTAAATTCTGGACCAGCTGGTTGACAGAACGCTGATAAACCTCTAAAATGTTTGACTTTTGTATTAAACTGCAGCAGCAGACTCAAAAACCTCCCGATGCTTCACTAAATAAAAACATGGCCACCGGCCCATCGGTCAGCGGCTGGTTGGGGCCGACGCCGGAGGGGCCACGCCCATCAGTCATCGGCTCACCTGCTGCTCTTACTCCGGCGGTATCCACGGCAACACCAGAGCATCTCTAGACCCCGACGGCTCCATCTCGCCCCACTTCTGATCAATAACTCATCACCTTTAAGCGCCCGTGGCTGTTGACACAGACTCATCTCCTGGTCGGGCCCATCAGTCGGCCCCGCTGGACACGCCCGCGCCTCCGCACCCGGAACCCAAACCGCATCTTTAATGCGCAGCGCCTGGAATCGGGCTCAGGCCCTCAGACTTAAACGCACGGCTGCACAAACGGGGACTAAACAGAAGAGCGAGCGTGTGCGAGCGCGGCCCCACACACACATCTGGACCGTCTGTAACGAGCTTCAAAGGTTAAAACCTTCACCGCACCTGGAAACACCATCGGGGAGCTGCTGCGTCACGACGGGAGGAAGACGGAAGTCGTGAAATAAGTACAAGGCTCAGGTGTCTTTTCAGTTTTTATTCACCTTTATTCTAACAAGCACTTCAGAGAGGAGGCAGACAGAACCTGCAAGACAAAGCGGCGTCAGTCAGGGAGAGGCAGCGGGTGGAGGAGCGCGCGGGGCTCGACCTCTCGTACCTGCTCATGCCTTCTCTGCTGCCGCCTCTTCGTCTCCACCCTTGGTGTTGCGCGTGTAGATCAACTGCGCTCTGTGTTTGGACACCAGTTTGATCAAACCTGGGAAAGGACGGGGGGGAAAACAAAACTGTCATCTGCATCCGAGGGACGATCGCGTAAAGACCATCTGCTTTGTTTAATGATTCAACGGAGGAGAAACAACTGAATTTTAATGGGCTGACGACTGGAACAAAGGTATATATCAAGAGGCTGTTGCACATTTACAACGACAGCTCTAAAATTCTCCCTTTTACAGCCCAGACGCACCAAGTTTGCTCAAGTATACACCCTTACGGAGGGTTTGCTCGTGACAGATTTCAGCCCTGCAACATCATCTTTAGAGCAAACGTCTCCTAGGACGGGATTACGGGAGAATAAGACGGAGCAGCACCTTTGCCGAGCAGCTCCTGGAGGGCATTCCGGGCCAGCGAGCCACGGATCTTCAGCCTCTCGGACACGACGGCGGGCGTGATGAGCTTGTAGTTGGGGACTTCTTTGTACAGCTTGTCGTAGGTGGCCTTGTCGAAGAGGACCAGGTTGTTGAGCTTGTCCCTCACCTTCCCCTTGGACCACTTCTACTCGACATGGGGAGAGACGTGGTGTCAGAACAAGTGTGTGGAGGTGTGGCGGTGACCTGTGAGCCCCTGAAGGACCAGACCTTCTTCTTGGCTTTGCCTCCAGACTTGTTGACTGGGTCCTTGTCCTTCTTGGACTTCCCAGTGTCCTTCTTCTTGTCCTGTTTGGGAGGCTAAGCAAACAGATAAGACAGTTAATAACCGAAAAGTCTATAGACTCTAGGAACACAGAGAATTCAGAACTAGTGAAGTTACACAGGAGAAAAGACCACCGGGGCCTAAAGTCATCTATGTAGTCGGGCACCGATGCAACAGCCTTTTCCTTTAAATCTCTGCACCACGCTACACAATTTCACATTTTAGGGTTGTGCGTCGCACCCGTCGCCAGGTGTAGGTGGTTTAAGAGGCCCGGGGGGGTAAGTTAAAGCAGGTACCGGTGTGTTACTGGTCTCTTACTGGTGTCCCATGAAAGCGTGGTGGGTTAGCCGACTAGCTCACGAACCACAGGCCCCGAAACCGCTCAGTTTGCGGGGCTTTTAGGCCACATGGCTGCAGCGTAACGTTGACGTTTCGCCGTCGCCAGGGCTCCGACGCGTGTACAGGCCGAAATGTGTCCCGAAAGGGCCGCGTTTTCGTGTTTATTTGACTAAAACGCGTCGTAAAAACGCTCACCATGTTTCCTCGTCAAGATGTCGGAGTGAAAGGAAGTTCACCCGTGCAAGTGTGCCTAAAACAACCCGTACACGCGGATGTCGAGCACGGAATTGTGGGGGATGTAGTGTTTTCCCGTTTTACGCTATAGTCTAAATTAATATCAACGTTTAACAAAATAAACGTACAAAATGCCAAACATTGTTGAAATCACTCTAAATAAACAAACAAACAAATATAAAGTTTCAAATTTGCGTCCGATCCGTTGGTTTTTGCCGGTCATGTGACTTTAGCCGGATGTTTTATGGTGGTGAAGATGGTGATCTTCAGCGTTTATGTGGTGAACAAGGCTGGAGGTTTAATTTATCAATACGACAACTATGTCCCCAGGACGGAGGTGGAGAAGACCTTCAGCTACCCTTTAGATCTAGTGCTCAAGCACCACGACGAGAAGGTGATCGTGTCGTTCGGACAGCGGGACGGAATCAAAGGTAGCTTAGCTTTAGCTCACTGCTAGCACACTTAGCTCCACGCTAACTCCTACAATAACAACATACTATATTAATGCACAGATAATATACATCTAAAACTCACGACCGCTTTATTCTCAGCCTCTCGCGTTTGCCCAGAAGCTTCTGTTCTGTTGTTTTACTCACTGTCTCGTCCTGACAGAACTCAACATTTGTTAGCTTCCTCACACCTTTTTTAGACTTTATCATCAAATATCTGCCACAAACACGCCCCTACCTCGATCATACTTGTTCTTTATTCACACCTTTCACGGCTTCATTCAGACTTTATACAAAGATCATTCATAAATAACCTCTGAAGCTTGATCACTTGTGTTTTTGACGAACTAATGGAACATCTCTGCCCACCAGGCTCTTGGGTTTAGGTGAAAAGTGTAAATAAACTGGTGCTTTATATAAAGTAACTGAATAAGGATCCTTCATTATCTTATAAAGTATATAAATAACCAGGCCCCTGCCACCGAGGTGAAAGGTCACAGCCTCTCCATCTGTGTTTAACCTCATGGCAGAGCTGATGGTTTTCTTTATTCATGTGCGGTTCAGGGAACATTTGAGGTTCCACATCTGGATCAGAGTTACTCTTTCTCGTCAGCGACCATTCAGATCGAGGTTCACGTCAAACTCGGGTAGAGACACCTGAACACGTGCGCTGTTTAATGCACCAGACTTGATTTGAAAGTTTTTTTTTATTATCAATTCTCCCAGTTCTGAGCAGGCATACAGATAAAGTATGATGGGTACGTGATTTCCTGTGAAGGTAAACTGGTTATGAATGTGTGTGTGTGTGTGTGTCCAGTGGGTCATGCAGTGCTGTCCATCAATGGGCTGGATGTGATGGGCAAGAACACGGCTGATGGGAAGGACATCCTGGAATACTTAAAGGATCCCTCCAGTTATCCGGTGTCCATCCGATTTGGCCGGGCGCGCCTCAGTTCTAACGAAAAGCTGATGCTGGCGTCCATGTTCCACTCGTAAGTGCCTCCAGGCATCCCGTCATGACGGGCGTGAGGCGCCGCGCTGTAACCCTGTCTACGGCGGTGCTGCCGGTTCACCTCGGCGGTTCTGAGCGTTTGACGTCTGCTGTGGTCAGGTTGTTCGCCATCGGCTCCCAGCTGTCCCCCGAGGTCGGCAGCTCTGGGATCGAGATGCTGGAGACGGACGTGTTTAAGCTGCACTGTTTCCAGACCCTCACAGGTGGGTCGAACCCGTCCGCCGTCTGCGAGTCAAACACGTCGTCACTCGTTCCTCCGCCTTTCAGGGATCAAGTTCATCGTGTTGGCGGACCCTCGGCAGTCTGGGATCGACGCTCTCTTGAAAAAAATCTACGAGATCTACTCAGACTTCGCCCTGAAGAACCCGTTCTACTCTCTGGAGATGCCCATCAGGTGAGTCGATCGCGGCGGACGTCGGTTCTTCCCTGAGACTCTGGTGTCGTGCTCTAAGTCGACCTTCTCGTTTGAGGTGTGAACTGTTTGACCAGAACCTGAAGAGCGCTCTGGAGATAGCGGAGAAAGCTGGAAACTTTGGGACTGGATCTTAAACCCCTGAGGAAACGGGCAGAGGGGCTCGGTGTGACTGTGAAGGAAGTCCAGGTCTTAAGAGTTTTCTCCTTTTCCCGGCTGGAGTCGGTTAACCAAATGTAAATATGTCGTGTTTTGTACATACGTGAAGAATAAAAGACGTGCTGTGTGTACCTGTGTGTACCTGTGTGTACCTGTGTGTGTAGACACATCACGGTTGTCGACTAGAAAACGTCTCCCGACATTAAAATCGACCCTGATGAGTCGATGGCGTCATTAAATATTCTACAAAGAAGAAAAGCACCATTGAGACGTATTAAAAACAATCTTTTCAATTAAAAAAAACATTGTTCTATATTTCTGTTGCATAAAAGACTACAATCGACGTGTTGGCGTTTCCAGGGCGAGGCCGCGCGCGGCTTTTAGTCCGTCTTCTTGGGCGCCGGACCCATCTTGGTCTGGACGTTGCGCAGCAGGAAGAACCCGACGGTGGAGGCGCCGCAGACGACCTCGGCGACCCAGAAGGCCGTTTCCCAGCCGTGGTGCTTGGCGATGGTGCTGAAGGGCAGCCCCGACAGGAAACCGCCGACTGGGGGGAGAAGACGCGCGGGAGGGGGGCGTGAGCGACGCTCCGTCCACCCCCGGGAGCCCCGCTCCTTATATTTGGCTGCTCGGCGTTCATATTTCAGGAGGCGGCGCACTCACTGTTGGCCATGAGAGACACGATGGCGTGCGAGGTCCCGCAGTACTTGGAGGGGGCGCTCTCGTTGGCGATGACCCCAAACAGGGCGATGGGGCCGTAGGACGAGAAGCCGAACAGGGCGCCCAGCGTGAGGATCCACATCTGAGCGCACACACAGGAGAGATCAGGTCGGGGGCGGAGGGGGGGGCGGTGTTGGGGGGGGCTACCTGAGAGCTGTGGGGGGTGACGGTGACTCTGAACAGGTACATGGACACCCACATCCCCTGCCATCATGCAGATCAGGATGAAGTGACGCGGGCTGCCGTGGAACCTCAGGCCTTGCTGTAGAAAAGAAGAGGGGGGTTGAGACCCCCCCCCCCTTGGGAATGTGGCGAGGGTCGGTTCGAGATCTAGAGGGGACTCACTCTGGCCACCGCCCTGTCGGAGAGGAATCCGGCCGCCAGGCTGCCCATCAGGCCCCCCACCTCCAGCATGCTCATGTAGGAGCTGCCTGCAGACAAGAGGGACTCACGGGAGGTCCGAGACCACCGGGGGGGGGCGGGGGGGGGTCTGTTCCCTACCAGTGAGCATGGACTGGCCCTTGTCCTGCACCAGGTACAGCTGGCCCCAGTCGGTGCACACCGTCTTCACCCCGAACACCACCAGGTAGGTGAAGGACAGCAGCCACAGGTAGGGGGACGCCAGGAACTGGGACAGGGAGCACTCGTCCCCCGAGGGTCCTGGGGAGACGAGGGGGACGGCGAGGGGGGGGGTCAGCAGCTGAACGGAACATTAACGCAGCACGAGGGGAAACACCTCCATTTCACGTGTGTGTGTGTGTGTGTGTGTGTGTGTGTGTGTGTGTGTGTGTGTGTGTGTGCGCGAGAGCAGGGAGCACACATCTCAGACGAGGGCGCAGAGTCCACCAACCTTTAGTCAACAACACCGAGGTGTATTCCTCTTATCACCCCCCCCAAACAGGCTCAATCCTGAACCGTCCCACTTTAACGGGAGACGCTGAGACTGTCTGGGGGGGGGGGGGGTCAACGCTCTTTCCTGGCGACACTGTTTAACTGAAGCCCGCGGTGTTTCGTTAAAGTTCACATCGGCTGGCGTGGGCCGTCGGGCTGAAACCAAAGACAACCCCCCCCCCCCAGCTCCTGTCCTACCTGCTGTGGTCTTCTTGGCGGCGGCCTCGACGTTGGGCAGCCCCACGTCTCTGGGCTCGTTCTTGATGAGCAGCAGGCAGACGAAGGCGCAGGCCATGCACACCACCCCGGTGGCCGCCATCAGGGTCCTCCAGCTGTGGCTCTGCGCCAGCACGGTGACGATGACGGGGCCGAAGCTGCCCGACACGTTCATGCTGCACGACAGAATGGCCCACCAGGTCCCAAACTGGGAGGGCTCAAACCACTGAAAGCAGAGGGGGGGGGTCACTTTACAGGACGACCCTGCGGCGCTGACAAACATCAGAAGCATCAGCTTCACTTCGGGGTGCGGAGGCGCGTTTTGATGGCGCAGGAATCTTCTGTTGTGTTCAGGGTCACGGGGGGAAATCTTTCAAAATAAAAGCTGCTGCAGGTGAAAACTGGGGGCACAGGTTCACCTTCCTCCCCTGCGAGGGTGAGTAAGGGGTGATACCACGCAGAGGCTCGATCGCCCAACAAACGAGAGGCCGGCGTCGTTTCTGAATCCCACTTGAACGTTTGTTCCCTGTTTTTTCTTTAAAAACAAACAGACGTAAATGCAGCGAGGTACTTTTTTATTTAATTACTGCAGCACAACAATCAGACCAGCAGCTTCTTATCTTGGTCACAAAATGTAAAAAAAACAATAACAAGCGCGACTGGTTCAGCTGGTTCAATGAGGAAATTAAGAGGCAACGTTGTGTTTGGCACTTGTCAAGCATCAGAGTGTGAGTGTGTGTGTGTGTGTGTGTGTGTGTGTGTGTGGTGTTTAGCATCACAGTTACTCTCAGTCAAACTCAAAAGTGACACTCCCAACGTCACCGATACCTGATCCTGACCCTCAGCTTCACCTCTGGACGGGTCGCCAGTTCGTTGCTGGACTCTCGTGGGGGGGTCGGTGCCTTGCTCAAGGGCAGGCCTGCTGATTAGATCCCCCCGTATCTCGCTGCATTAATTGATTAACTGTTTTATGGAGGGAGTTTGGAGCAGCAGCTCAGCGGAGACGTTTCTGCTCCTTTTCCCAGTAATGAACGACTGCTGTGGGAAATCAATCATTCCTGGCTGCAACGTTCCAAACAGATCAATATTCCTGCTTTCGTGTGTACGGGAGGCCGGTCGGGTTTAACGAGGCGGGACCTGAGCTCCTCTTATGAAGCTGGAGAACGTATATATTTATATTTTGAATATATTGCACTTTACTAGTGAGTGCAGCAGGAGGGGAGGGAGCTCGTAGGAGGTTAAAAATCTCCAAAATAAGGATCAGCGAGCCGAGACAGGATCAGTAATCTGGTCCATTAAACCTGAAGTGGCTCTTCAGAGTTTAGGTGGAGACAAGTTTACAACCAGCAAGACCAGGAGGAAGTTGTTGTGAGAGGACGGGAGATGGGAAGGTAAACACGACACCTTTATCTCGCCAAACAATGTGGCTGCACACTGTGTGTGTGTGTGTGTGTGTGTGTCCCTTGATAGTTTGCTAGGGCATTTAGAGTAATCCTTCTGGGGCCCCTCCTTCCAGCGGCCCTACCACCAGCCAGCACTCTTTTTGGGGGTTGAACCAGGACCCCTGCCCTCTCCTCCCAGCCCCCACTGGGGGGGGTGTGGGGGGTGGAGCTCTGCCCTACTAGGGTCGCCCTTCCTCCCGGGGTCCCCTGGCCATACCCAGGCTGGGAGGACAGAAAGCCCGGCCGGATTCCTCGAGGATCGGGTTCCTACAGCCTGAGCTCCCACCACCGCCCAGGAACCGGGCGGGTTATTTTTAGATAGTTCACCTGTGCGTCCCTCTAACCGGGGCAGGTAGTTTGGTAAAGGGGGGGCGTACCTTTCGCAGCACCCTGCCGCAGGGAGGCCAGCCCAGACCCTGACCCAGACCGTTGAGGAACCAGAGCCCGGAGAAGACGGTGACGGTGGACGACCAGGAGAAGACCACGTTGATGCCTCCCACCGTGAACAGGCCAATGGAGAAGAGCCAGCGGGCGCTGATCTGGTCCGAGAGCACGCCGCTGATGAACTTGCTGATAGCGTAGGCGAGAGACTGGCTGCTGGTGATCATGCCTGAAGGGCAGGGAGACAGATCCCAGAGGAAATCAGCACCAGGACACCGCCTGGGGACACCTCAAATATTGTCAAAGCTGATTAGATCCCTTAATGAGAAACAGCTAATAATCATAGTTCAGGTAAATATAATAACCCCACACACGTGCGGCCTCATGCTGGCTTCTAACCAGGTTATTACACAAGTGATCTACTTCAAACTAAACAGTTTAAGGTTTTCAACAACATAAATCAGCGACTGTGACGCCTCAGAAAACACCAGACACGTGTTGGGCAGGGTGAGCAGCACCTACCCAGGTCATCCTTATCCAGCTTAATTTCCTGCATGAGGGAGGGCATGACAAAGGAGAAGGTCTTCCTGTTGAAGTAGTACAGAGTGTACCCCACGAACATGGCCAGGAAGATGGTGGTCCTGTAGTATCCGTAGCGTGCCGGGGCCATGGCTGCAGCCGTCGTCCTCCAGGAGCCTTTCACAGCCTGGTGCCTGCAGCTCCTCTGCGACCTTTGCTTCGGGATCAGCTGCTATCCCCGGCGGGGGGGGCATGCAGGGGGCGGGGCCTGCTGCTCAACCTCTGCATCGACATGTGGACCTTCCCATCTGTCGTCGGCGGGGTTTGACCCCCTTCTCCAAGACGTGGTCCGGCGCTCGTTCCTGCAGACCCCGGCCTGTTTGTTGGCCTCGCAGGGGTGTTCCTGCCTGGCTAATGATTGACGGGGGGGCCCGGCCAATGACGGCTGCAGCCGGCTCCGTTACCAGCAGCCTTGCCCTGGTCCAGCCCTCAGAACGACGAGTCCACCACGGGGGCGCTCGTCCACGACTGTGTTATTACCGCACGCCTTAAGGGCGTAAATCAGTGCTGGTAACCGCGCGTCCCGGGGCCCGTGCATGTGCCGCAACGAGCGTGCACGGGCTGCGTGGGTGCAGGTTCGAGCGGCCGGGAGCCCTGCAGCCGCCCTACGAGCCCGGATCCGTCCTACGAGCCCGGGTCCGTCCTACGAGCCCGGGTCCGCCCTACGAGCCCGGGTCCGTCCTACGAGCCCGGCGGCCTTCGTCGTTGGTGCGGCGCGGTGCTGCCCCCGAGTGTCCGGCGGCCGCCGCCTTCACGGCGCTTGAGAAACAAAATAAACACACGAATAAAACAACAAAACCCGCTTGACTCGCCATTTATTCGACGCTAATTCGTCGTTAATTCGTGATTCAATCGTCATTTAATCCCGCTAAAAGGGCGGTAACTCACTCGGCTCCTCCCCCGGCCGACCCCGGTTACCACGGCAACAGGCAACAAACCATTCCTCGGTGGCGGCGCCTGAAGTTCGTCAAATTCACGAATTAAAGTTGTATGATTTAGGACCACGGACGGCGCCATGGTAAGACAACACAAGCCTTTATTCAGCGGGTCGTGTCCCCTCAACGACGCGCTTGTGTGCAGAGCTCGGGCCCCGGCTCCGGGGGCCCCGGGAGCGCCGGACCCCGTCCCCGGCCAGGGGGCGCCTGGCCCCGGCCTCGGCCCCGGCCACCGGCCCCGTCCTCCCGGGTGGACCAAAGCCTGTTTGGGAACCCCGAACCGGTGCGTACTAACATTTAAACCTTCAAAATAGGTCCCGGTCGCAGACTTTAGGCTTGTGTCTGGAACACGTGAAGGGGTCTGGAACAGGTGAAGGTGAAGGTGTCTGGAACAGGTGAAGGTGTCTAGAACACGTGAAGGGGTCTGGAACACGTGAAGGTGTCTGGAACAGGTGAAGGTGTCTAGAACAGGTGAAGGTGTCTAGAACAGGTGAAGGTGAAGGTGTCTGGAACAGGTGAAGGTGTCTGGAACAGGTGAAGGTGTCTGGAACGTAAGGTGAAGGTGTCTGGAACAGGTGAAGGTGTCTGAAACAGGTGACGTTTGGAAGGTGAAGGGGTCTGGAACAGGTGAAGGTGTCTGGAACAGGTGAAGGTGTCTGGAACAGGTGAAGGTGTCTGGAACAGGTGAAGGTGTCTAGAACAGGTGAAGGGGTCTGGAACAGGTGAAGGTGTCTGGAACAGGTGAAGGTGTCTGGAACAGGTGAAGGTGTCTGGAACAGGTGAAGGTGTCTGAAACAGGTGAAGGTGTCTAGAACAGGTGAAGGTGTCTGGAACAGGTGAAGGTGCCTGAAACAGGTGAAGGTGTCTGGAACAGGTGAAGGTGTCTGGAACAGGTGAAGGTGTCTGGAACAGGTGAAGGTGCCTGAAACAGGTGAAGGTGTCTGGAACAGGTGAAGGTGTCTGGAACAGGTGAAGGTGTCTGAAACAGGTGACGGTGTCTAGAACAGGTGAAGGTGTCTGGAACAGGTGAAGGTGTCTGGAACAGGTGAAGGTGTCTGAAACAGGTGAAGGTGTCTAGAAACAGGTGAAGGTGTCTAGAAACAGGTGACGGTGTCTGGAACAGGTGAAGGTGTCTAGAACAGGTGAAGGTGTCTGGAACAGGTGACGGTGTCTAGAACAGGTGAAGGTGTCTGGAACAGGTGAAGGTGCCTGAAACAGGTGAAGGTGTCTAGAAACAGGTGAAGGTGTCTAGAAACAGGTGAAGGTGTCTGGAACAGGTGAAGGTGTCTAGAACAGGTGAAGGTGTCTGAAACAGGTGAAGGTGTCTAGAACAGGTGAAGGTGTCTGGAACAGGTGAAGGTGTCTAGAAACAGGTGAAGGTGTCTAGAAACAGGTGAAGGTGTCTAGAAACAGGTGAAGGTGTCTGAAACAGGTGAAGGTGTCTAGAAACAGGTGAAGGTGTCTGGAACAGGTGAAGGTGCCTGAAACAGGTGAAGGTGTCTGGAACAGGTGAAGGTGTCTAGAACAGGTGAAGGTGTCTAGAAACAGGTGAAGGTGTCTGGAACAGGTGAAGGTGTCTAGAACAGGTGAAGGTGAAGGTGTCTAGAAACAGGTGAAGGTGTCTGGAACAGGTGAAGGTGTCTAGAAACAGGTGAAGGTGTCTAGAACAGGCACCTACGATGTTTCTAACCGAGGTATCGTCACAGTCAAAGAAAGCTGGAAAGCCGGTTTCTGCAGTCAAGAGTCATCAGTCGGGAGCCAGGGAGACCATCCAGGTCATCACCAAGGACCTGATCCGCACGCTCAGGTGGGCTCACCCGCTCACCATCACCCACCTGTCGGGACACTGGAAGAGCCCTGATGACCCAGCGCCCCCTCTAGGGTCAAGGATCCCCCCGCAGACTCCCTTATCCTGCCTTCAGCGGAGTTCCAGCGGATCCAATCCATGTCCCACGTTCCCAAGTCGGAGCAGGCGGAGGCCCAGAGGGAGGCTCGCCGGAAGGAGAAGGACGAGGAAAAGGTGGGAGCCACGACGGCGCCCCCCCCAAGGTGCGCCGTCCTGCAGGTCTTCACGTCCGTGTCCCGTCCTCCCTCCCTCAGAAGGCAGCGGAGGAGGCGAAGCGGCGCATGCTGGAGCTGGACCTGTCCCGGAAGAGGAGCTCGGCTCCGACGGACCTGGAGAGAGAGACCCAGGAACGGGCCCGCGGGGTGGTGGAGCGGGCCAACCTGCTGAAGATGGAGCAGGACGAGGAGATCCGAATGCTCAACACGGTGAGGAGCAGCCGGGAGGAGGATTCACACAAACTGGGCCCGTTCAGATCCACTCACATCACATCAAAAACATCTAATCAAATAAATAAAACGAATTTAAGAAATGAAATGAACCAAATCAAATCAAACAAATCAAGTCACTTTTACACATGAAGTACCAGAAGCACCCCACAAAGTTTAAAAGCAGAAATTAAACCATTTAAAAGATGAAACAGGGGAAACCACACCCTGAATACATACACACTCATATACACATCCACAAACACACGTGCACACACAAACACACGTGCACACATGCACACACAGGCCGTCCACGGGTCATCACACCATCAGTGGGCCAGAGGCCACGTCCAGTCTGACGGGCCCCCACAAGCAGAACACTAAGATGAACTAGAACAGTAATGAACAGAGGCGGGATTAAAAAGGAGCAGAAATAAATCAATTGGCATTAAACTTAGGCTAAAAATATAAATAAAGATAAGATTGTAAAAGAATTAGAATTAAAAAGGTGAGTCTTGTCACTTATCCCCAGCCCTGAGGTTCTGCTGTTCCACAGTGGGGGGGCTGTAATATCTGAATGCTGCCCCCACCCATATGTTCTAGAAGTAACATGAGGTATGTTAAAAGGTCAAAAGGCCAGAGGACCTCAGGGTCTGTGAGTGTTGATGAGATAAAGTGGGTCAGACAAGTAAGAAGGCCTGAGACCGAACAAAAGAAGCTTCAAATCAATCCAGATGTGCCAACGCAGCAGTTTTAACACTGGTGTAATGTGCTTCCGCCCTCTGGTCCGCGTCAGCACACATGCAGATGAGTTTGGTAATAATTGTAGATTATAAATGCTCCTTTTGGGAAGGACTTATTCTGATGTTCTGGAGATAAGAGCACACATCAGCACCTCTGTGAGAGCAACTCCAGCTGTTCCCTGTGTTTGTGGCTCCCCCAGCTGATCTTAGATGCCCAGTGTCAGGCCACACGGGACGCTCAGATCCAGGAGAAGAAGCAGATGCAGGCGGAGCTGACGGAGGAAGAGAAGCGTCTGGACGCCCTGATGGAAGCGGAACGCCGCAGAGCCTTGGAGACCGACAGGAAGTCCGACGAGCTGAGCAAGGAGCAGAGGATGAGGTGGGGAGGCAAACACAAGCCACGTCACCTTCGTGGTTATCGGAGGAACCGACAAGGACAGCCCCGCTGACGTCACGTGTTTTCATTCCAGAGGGAAGCAGCAGATTTACGACCAGATCCAGAAACGTCTGGAGGACAGAAGCATGCAGGAGGAGATCCGAAAACTGGAGCGACAGCAGGAAGTGGAGAAGCAGGAGAAGGCTACCCTGGAAGACCTGAAGGTGCCTCTGAAGAGAGCATCCCCAGATCTTTAAGGACCCTCTGCCACCTCCTTCCTCTGCCCTTCCAGATCCTGGAGAGGAAGAAGGAGGAGCAACGGCACCTGCACCAGGAAAACATGCGCATCAACGCCGAGACCATCCGGACCAAGGAGCAGAGGAGGGAAGAGGAGAAGCTGCTGGACATGAGGGACATGGAGTACATGAAACAGAAGCTGGTGAGTTCCAGACACACCGCAGAAACCCCCCCTTCAGGGGGGTTGAGGGTCCACCGCCTCCGCAGGAGCGAGAGGCGCAATACGAAGCGGAGCAGAAGCGAGTGAAGAAGGAGAAGGAGCTGGAGATCACCAGGCTGAGGGCCCAGCAGGAACGAGCTAAAGACCACAAAGCAGAGCAGGTGAGGACACGCCCCCCCCCCCAGGGGCGGGGCTTCAGTCTAACCTGGCGTCTGACCCTCGCAGGATGAGCACCGCGCACGGAGACACCAGGAGAGCGTGGACAGGGAGTGGAGGAGAAAAGAGAAGGAGCAGGCTGCCCGGAAGGTGGAGGAGGAGGCCAAGCTGAGGGAGGCCCGTCTGGAGCAGGTCCGCCGCAAGGAACACCTCCTGTCCATGGAGGCGGGCCGCGAGAAGGCGGAGTTTGAGCGGGTGCTGAAGTGAGAGTCTCTCCTTACTAGCGAGGTGGTCCCGTCCAGACGTGGGGCGGCGCACGTCTACCTGAAGGTCTCAGGGTGCTTTGATGCAGGACCGGAGGCTTTGATCAGAGCGAGCGTAAACACAAAAGGTGTTGATCAGGACGAGGAGCACAGGAAGGAGAGGAGGGCAGGGGGAGGAGGAGCTGAGCCCAGCGGGGGTCTAGACCCCAACATGAAAGAGGTAGCTCAGTGGGAGGGCCATTAGGGCCATTAACATGGGGGGGGGCAAAGATGCATCAAAGATTAACCACACACCCTTTGATCAACGTGTCTGTTGCCACCAAAACACACTTGTTGCTTCCTCAGCGTCAACATCAAAAACACTTCCTGTTAAACCTTTAGAGTCTAAACCAGCGGTCCCCAACCCCCGGGATCAATCGATTGATCCACGGACCCCACCGGTCCGTGGATCAATCAGTACCGGTCCGCCAAGAAATACTTTATTATTTCTGTTTATTATGAGTCTGAACAGTCTTTTATTTTGAAAAACGACCGGATTCTCTGGGTCACATCTCGGTCACTTGAGCACCGAAAGCATCAAAACGAGTGAAAAACAGACGTGGGAGTTTATTTTGAAGGGGAAGAGGCCCAGATTTAGATTTAGTTTTAGACTGGACAATCTCTGTGTACCCCCCCGCTCAAAAGCGTTGCTCCAGAGGGTCTGAAGCTTTTCTGCTGGCGTCCCTCGGTGGTCTCACCGCGCCGCCGTTGCTCCCGTTGCTCCTCAGGGTCGAGCAGGAGGCGGTGCGGAGGCACCGGGAGCAGGAGGAGCGGCAGCGGCAGAGCGCCCTGAGGTACGCCGACGCCGTCCGCCTGCAGATGAGGGAGCGCCAGAGCTCGGCGGGGGCCCGGCGGGGGCGCGCCCTCCAGGAGGGCCGCGAGCTGAGCCAGAGGGAGCAGCGGCGCCGCCAGCTGCTCGCAGACATCCGCCAGAAGAAGCTGCAGGAGCTCAGGTAGGAGCGGCGGTGGCGGTGGCGGCGGCGGTGGCGCCGGCGGCCCCAGTGAGCGCGTGTGTGTGGTCGCAGGGCGGCGGGGCTCCCCGAGGCGTACTGCAGCCAGGTGGAGAGAAAGGCCTGGAGCAGCGCGCTCTGACCCGCCGGGGACGCGCTTTAAAAACCACCGACGACCACCAGCGACCCCAGAGGGGCTCGTTCACGCGCCTCAGATCGGGACGCGGGCGGCGGGCGTAGCTGGGCCGGCCTCGCCTCGCGCGAGGTTCTGGCTCCAGCTCTGACGCCAACCTGAATAAAGATCAAAGCAGGAATCAAAGCAGGCCCCGGCGCGTCGTCCTTGCTCACACAGCGAGTCACACAGGCCGAGGACAGTTTTTAGTTTTTTTTTATTTAGGATAGTATTTCCCTTTCGGTTGAGTCATAATCTTCCACTTATCAACAACAGATCCCTCTCGTTACTATGACAACAGAAAGAATTTAACTTATGTCAGGATCAGGGTGACACTTTACACACACAGCTGAAAGCATGTGGGGAGGTTAGGTACATCAAGGTAAATGCAGGCTCTTCCTCCAGACCACCAGGGGCAGGGCTGGACGTGCTGAGGCCTGAACGTCTTCATCAGAACCGTCACACACACACACACACACACACACACACACACACACACCCTACAGGAGCGTTTATGGATGCAGTCGAGGGTCTCCACCTAAAAGAGTTAATTCAGCGTCCACATCTGTACGGGGTGGGGGGGGGTAAAGCAACGGTGACCGAGGGAAACATCACAACATCTGGTGTACAAGGACCTCAGCGGGGGGGGGGTGCACACACGGTACGATTGAGGGTGAGGGGCCCCTGGGGGCCGTCGCCCTGATCCCGTCCTTATACACAGAGTCTCACACAAGCACTGTACACGGCACGAGAGGTCACCTAAAGTACGAGGAGCCTGGGGGGGTGAGGGGGGGGGGGGGGCTAACATCTAGAGGGTGGGGGGGGGGGGTGTTAAAACTCTTGTGTAGATCAGGTCACACTCGCACAAACACCCCCGTTCACGCGGCGACGGGCGTGGTCTAAACTCCATAAAGCTACACGCCTGTGCAGAATATACTATCATCACGTAGTGTCACGACCTACAGCCTCTATAATATATGTCACATATGACCCCCCCCCGATGTACAACCATGAGGAGACTACACACACACACACCACACACACACACACACACACACACACACACACACACACACACCACACACACACGCGCCGGCGAGGGCGCGGCGTCGGCGGGGACAGCTTCTCCACGCTCATCGCTCCTCCAGTGCAAAACCCACCAAAGTCCTCCTCTTCAGGAGCCCACGGGGACACGAGGGGCCCCCGACCGACCCGGTGGTCATAAATATGGAATGTGAGATAAACAAACAAACAAACAAACAAACAAACGAACAAACGAACGAACAAACGGGCTTTTAATCGATCCTCCCAAAGAAAAACGTCCCTCCTGTGGTTTTCTCCTGGAACAGAACAGAAGAGGAGCGCTGGGGGGGGGGCAGGTGAGGGTCCGGGGGGGCGTGCGCGAGGGGAGGGGGGGGTCCTTCACATGCCGTAGCCGAAGCCAGGCTGGGGGGGCGGCGGCTGGCCGTAGCCCGGCGCCGCCGTGTAGCCGTAACCGTAGGGCTGCTGGGGGGGCACGGCCACGTTGGGGCCCGCCGTGAGCATGAGCTGGGGTGTTCCTGCACACACACACACACACACACACACACAGGTGAGAACACACACCCCAGGTGACCCCCCCCCCCCAGAGAGCGTCCCTACCGTAGACGATGGGCTGGGACTCGGTGGCCTGCTCCTCCTGCTTCCTCAGAGACTCGGAGGCTTCCAGCTTGTCGACCTGGGGGGGGCAGAGAGACGGCGGGTGAGTGCGGGCTGGGGGGGGGGCTGGGGGAGGGGGGGGGGGCTGGACGAGAGCGGGGGGCTGGGGGGGCAGGTTAGAGACTGACCTCTGGGCTCTGCCACTGGCTGACAGATGGGACCATTCCTGACAGACGAAGGTGAGTCAAGTCCAGGTTTAAGTCGGGGGGGGCAGAGGGGGGCGGGGGGGTCCTGCTAGTGTCTACACTAGAGGCTACGACACACACGCCCACCTGTGTGTGGACGGGGGGGGCGTCTACTGGACTATAATGGTCCCACCATCGCAGCAGCAGCTTGACTCAGCCCACGCGCACGTTTTCACCTGCGGCCCCTCCGGGCGGGGACACGCAAACGCACCTGCGGCCCCTCCGGGCGGGGACACGCAAACGCACCTGCGGCCCCTCCGGGCGGGGACACGCAAACGCACCTGCGGCCCCTCCGGGCGGGGACACGCAAACGCACCTGCGGCCATCGGGACGGGGTCCGAGGGGCTTTGAAGCTCGCCCCCGCCCACCCACGAGCCCGTCTGTGGGGGCGAAACTGGCGAAGGAGCGAAAATGTGAGGAACGCCGAAATGAACCGGGCTGGAATCGCCCGGCGACAGAGCAGACGCGCTCGACGGGACGGACGCGTCCGGGACGAGGAAGCGGGTGTTGCGACGGGGGGGGGGGGCACGCAGGTGAAAACAGAACCTCCAGCCCACAACCTGCTGCACTAGAGGACGTCTACGGGTTCAACCTGAGGGCGCGTGGACCCCCGCGCATGCAGCGGCGCAGACCACCGCCTGCCTCTCGCTGTTGGCGCGGCGGTTGGGAGCACAGAGACGAGACGGGACACCACGGGACACAGCTGAAGGACGAGCGTCCAGCAGCCAGCGGCCAGCTGCAGCTGAGGTCTACCAGGCATGCACGTTAGGATGCGGCGGCGCAGGAGCGCGCGGCGCTGCGTTCAGCTCTACAGGGGCCGAGCGGGGCCCAGGCTGGTTAGCAGGCTGCGTTCAGAAGAAGACGTTATCGCAGGAGAGACGCATGCTGAAGCCAAACGCTCGGACCGTCCATCTGAAGGGTGCACGGGGGGGGCAGTAGTGGGGGGGGGTGTACAGCCAGATCAAGGTTTCCAGAAAGAGGCAGCCAACATCAACGTCTGCAGCTGAGCCTGCGTGCTGTCGGGGGGGGGCATGCTCGGGACTCTTGGGGTCACCTAAAGGGGCCGAGCTTTACAGGAGCCCCTCCTGGGGGAGTGCCCCCGGGGGAGGGAGCGGGTCGGGGGCCCCACGTGAACTTTGAGCCGACACGGGCAGGAGAACAGGTAGGTGTGCTGGGGGTCGGCCAGAGGGGGGGGACATCTGGGGGGGGGTCAGCAGAGGAGACCCAGTGCAGCTCCTGGTGGAGGTCTGGATGTGAGCGCTGCCCGAGGACCTCAGGTCAGCTGTGATGTCACGTGTGATGTCACGGCCGCCCTAAACGCCCCCCTCGTCACGTCACGTCTGCCCCCCCCCCAGAGGCAGGCGTGTTTGTCCTTCCTCAAACCAACCATCAAAGCAAAAGAACAAAGGCCCAGAGCTAACAGGCATGAAGCAGCAGAGTTAACGTTCGTCACATTAAACCAGTCAGAACTGGATCCTGAAGCCCCCCCAGAGCTGGACACCAGCAGACCTCCACCTGCAGCACCCCCCCCCCCACAAGGAGGGACAGGATCGCCCCCCGTTGTCTGAGGAAAACGGGCACCTCCAGCAAACCTATCTGAGCTCCGAGGGTGTTGGGAGCCTCGCTCCGGGCTCTTGGGGGGGGCTCTAATAGACATGTGGGGGTTGCAGTCAGAAGCAGCAGAGTGGCACGAGGAGGAGAGGAGTCATGCAACGTTGCTAGTTTAATCCTCCAGGCTACAGGGCGGGGGTGGAGGGGGGTTAAAGTAATGATTAGAAAATGGATTCGACTTTCACCTTTTCCTTTATTGCATCAACCTGGAAAGGAAATTCAGAAAGGCAACTTGAGGAGGAAAAGAACAAACGGAGAGTCTCTGATAATAGAAACTGACAGAGAGAAAAGAGCAAACGGGCTTCTGATGCAGGGAAACGCCACTTTTGATACAAATGCAGACGTGAGATTTCCCCAGGACTTCAAATCTGCTTCCTCACGAGCGTCAAATTTAAAAAACACACTAAGCGAGAGTCTAAAGCAAAACTCACTGTGTGTTACCACGATCGCATCGATCATTAACCCTCTCATGGTGACCACGTTTGGTTATGTACGGCTGATCAAACGAGGCGTTTCGGCGGTGGTTGAGCAGAAACGCGGTGCGCTAACGCAGCGGTGAATCTCATCTCAGCACATTTGTATGGAAAAGCAGCCTGAGGACGGACACCCAAAACCACGGGACCAGTGAGGATGTCTGGCTGACCACAGGCGGGAGGACCAACGCGCACGCAGGAGGGTACCGGGACGACTTTCTGTCTCAACCGCTGAGCCGCGCCCCGTTGGACGCGTGAGCGCGGCGGAGGCGAGCGGGCCCGACCTACCTTGGACAGGTACTCCCTCATGACCTGGATGAAGTAGGGCATGGAGAAGTCCATGATGTTGTGTCGCCAGGCGGTCTCCAGGACCACGTCGGGCCGCAGCAGGTCGTAGCAGGTGAACAAGCAGGCCGCAAAGCACTCCTTCTTGTCTTCGTTCAGGAACCAGGCCAGCAGCTCCTCCGCCAGCTCGATGTCCTTGGACTCGGACGCGTACTGCATGGCGTCCTGTCGGGCGTGAGGGACAGAGAGGCTCAGTGCCGTGAGCGCGCCGGCGGCGTGGCGAGGCTCCGGGGGCCTGGACCTTGTAGAGCTTGTCCTTTTTGCAGAGCTCCACGCTCTGCTTCCAGCGGTTGTTGCCCTTGAACAGGTAGGCCGCGATCCTCCGGAACTCGATCAGCTCGTGCTTCTCCAGGCCCTGCGCCAGCGAGATGTTGTCAAAGTTGTCGTACGCGTCGATGGACGTGCGCAGCGCCTGGGGGAGAGGAGGGCGAGTCCAGACAGAGCCAGTGTGAGTCAACAGACGGTCGCTGCACACCCCGAAGCCGCGCCACAGCCGGGGGGCCGCTTGTCTTACGGCGTAGTCTTCCTCGATGATGAAGAGGTTGTTGAGCGCCTCGTTCACCGACTTGTTGTTGTGGTTCTGGACCGACCTCAGGTAGGGCTTCACCAGGGGCAGCTGCTTCACCTGCGCAGAGCCACAGGAGAACTCAGCGTTCTGAAGCCTCTTCTGGAGGACGCGGGGGGGGGGGCGGATGGGGGGACGGGGACGGGGGACGGACCTTGCTGAAGAAGGTGACGGCGCGCGTGTGGTCCAGTCTGGGAGAGAGCACGATGAGCAGGTCGTTGAGCAACAGCGGTTTGAACTCCAGGTAGAAGTGGACGGCCTTGTAGTAGAGCTCCACGTTGGCCACCTGAGGGGAAGCACACAGGACCAGGTCAAGAGGAGCACCTCTACGGACGTCAGGCCGGTGCCGACCTTTGACCTTCCACACCCTGCTATAAGACCTGATCACCTTCGTGACGATGTCCTTGAACTGGCCCTCCTTCCAGGCGTCCGCTGGGTGGTTCATCATGGTGATGATGGCGTTGTCGTACTCCTCGTACTTGTCGTACAGGAACACCAGCTCCCCCCACAGGTGAGCCTGCTCCGCCGCCCTGAGGACCTGAGGACCCACAAACGTCTCCTTCAGCTCGCCGCTCCCCGCCGACCGATCGCCCAGCCCCCCTTGAGGCGTGACCGCCCAGTGACCACCTTTGGGATGTTGACGCGCGACCAGAAGAGCTCCAGGTGCTCCCGCATCTTCTGGGGTTTGAACTTGGAGTAGAGGATGGCCAGCTCCGTGAACATGCCCATGTGGGCGCGCTCCAGGCCCAGGGCCGCCTCCAGCATGGTGATCAGCTCCTCGAAGTAGCCGCGGTCCTGCAGGGAGCGCACGCCGTCACAGCGCGTCCCGCGCCAGAGTGGGGGGGACGCGGCGCCGCGCTGGCGTTACCTGGTAGTAGTTGATGAGCTCCTCCAGCTCGTCGGCGTGGACGACGATGTGGAGGCCGCACATCTGGGCGAGGCGGAACTCTTTCCCGTCCACACAGGCGAAGCACACCTGGGGGGAGAGGTCACGTCTGTGTGGGACACGCCGGCCTCCTTCGCTGTGATTGGCTCGTTCTACCGCCTCCACCGCTCCCTCGCTCTGGGTCCGACCCCACCCCGGCGACCCCGCTCACCTCCTTCCAGGTGCGCGTGCTGTTGGCCTTGCGAGCGCCGTCCACGGCGGCCTGGTACTCCCCCAGGTGCACCAGCGTGGACGCCAGCCGGCCGAAGTTGGACACGTTGTTGTAGAGCAGCTTGGCCGCCTCGTACATCTTGTCGTCGTAGCAACGGTCCCCGACCTGTTCCCAGCAGCACGGGTGAGTGGGCGAACCCGCGAGCGGCGCGCGACGGCGTCTCCGGAGGACGCACCTGCTGGATGTGAGCGTTGTTGGGCCCGTTGATGAACTCCTCCAGCTCGGCCAGGCGGTTGGTCTTCGCCAGGGCGAAGATCAGTTCCGTCTCCACGTACGACTCGCGGGCCTTCTTGCGGGCCATCATCAGGAACTTCACCAAGTCCTCCCAGTTCCCTGCAGGTGACAGCGACCTCTGACCCCTCTGCCCCCAGGGCTCAGGGCCTCAGAACCTCCGTGGTCTTACCGCTCTGCGCCGCCGCCTGGCCCACCTCCATGTACGCAGACGGGTCGTCGGCTTTGATGTAGGAGTCGATGGCCTCCTTGACCAGACCCTTCTGGAGCTGGGCCTTTGCCAGCTGACTCCACACCGGCGGCTCGTTGCAGCGTTCAGCAAACTCGTAGGCCCGGTCCAGGTTCCCGATGTGCTCGATCAGAACCTGAACACAACGCAGCGTTGAGCCCCCCTGGGCCCGGAGGAGGACGCGTGGGAGCAGGACAAGAGCCCTCGGACCTGCACGGCAGAGGTGTTGACGTCAAACTTCCTGAAGATGGCAAAGGCCTCCTCGAACAGCTCGTTGCTGATGGCGATGTTGGCGATGTCGGGGGCGTCGTAGTTGTCCAGGCGGTTGATGTACTCCATGACGCGGGTCCGATCCGCTTTGATGGCCGTCAGGATGAGCAGGTTCTGGAGGTTTCTGAAACACAACCACACCCCGGTCTCGATGTGTGACACTTCCCCGGACGTCCTCAAGCTGACCCTGGAGCTGCCCCCCCCCCTCACCTGTGCTCGCTGAAGACAGAGTTATCCAGGACGATCTTCTCCAGAAGCTCGATCAGCTCGTTGGGCAGGTCAGCGGTCATGAAGGCCTTGACGGTCACCGACACTTCCTCGGGATCCTGAGTCTCAGACAAGGCCGTTTGAACGACCTAGAGACACAACAGACGCCACCGTGAGCTGCGATCGCTGGGTGAAGTCACCGAGTCCCTCGAGCTGAGGTGGACGAGGGTTCTAATGGTCGGCTGCGTTTGGAAACAGAAGTTAAGGATCACTCCTCCTGCGGACCTGCCGCTTCGCTGCAACACACGTTTACCAAATGAACCTGAATGAGATGAACACACCAACACACACACGGACAAGAGGCCTGGGAGGCGGCTACGGTCCGGTCACCTGGTCAATGAGGGGTCTCCTGTAGCTGTTGGTCTCCAGCAGGACACTGGCCCACAGCTCCGGGTTCTTACGGCGGACCAGATAGCGCGACAGACTCTTGAACAGGGAGTTCTCGTTGCACACCTACGACACGGAGCCACGCAGGAACGTGAGCGCGCTGAACGAGTATTCTGTCTCTCAGAGTCAGGTGAGGGCACGAGTTGGTTCTCACGTGGATCAGCTCCTGGTCACACTGGCCCCTCTCATAAGCCACACAGGCCAGGTGGGGGTCCCGTTTCTCGCAGTACTTGCCCACCACGCGGCTGTCGTAGTAGGGGTTCTCCCTCAGGAAGCGCTCGGGGTTGTTGTTGCTGTCGATGTAGATCTTGGCCAGGGCGTTGTGGGTGGCGGGCTCTTCGCAGCCTTCGTGGATGCGAGCCTCTAACCAGGGCAGCAGCAGCTTCAGCCTGGGGACACGAGACCACCGTGACTTCCACACCAACTCCTTCCAGAGGCGGGTGGTCGCGCACAAGTTGCCCTCTGCCTACCGGTTCCTCTTCTCCACCTCAGCTACTAGTTCGTCTGTGGAGAACTGCCCCCTGACCACCATGATCAGGTTCTTAATCACGTCTTCTGCACAATCCACGTCCAGTAACCCTCCAATGACAACAGGCAGGCGGCTCGGGTTCACCTGGAGTTAAAAACAAAAGAGCTTTTGATATTTAGTCACTCTCAATCAAAACTATGAAGTGGCGCACTAAAGAGGAAGTGACCGATGCTTTATTTTTGTGGACTGCTGTTTCCCTTGCAGGGCTGCAGGGAGGGGGTCTTGTGGAGGAGTCACACACCTTCTGCACGTAGATTTCAATGTACTTCTGCAGGCTGTTGCGGTACAGGTACAGGACCAGGTCGTGGACAAAGTCGAAGCGGTCACACACGATGATCAGAGGCAGCTGGTCAGTCAGTTTAGCTTCCTGGGGAGAGACGTCCAAATCGCGCAGCTTAATGACGGTGCAGCGAGTCTGGACGCAGCAGCGGCAGAAACACGAGTCTCGTTTTACGGAGGAGCTCGTGTGGACCCTTTCTGACCTTGAGAAAGTTCTTGACGCGCTCGGGGTCGTAGCAGTTGCTCTCCCTGCAGATCCTCTCCACCTCCTTGATCTGGCCTGTCTTACAGGCCGCCTGGATGTACTTGAAGTGGACCTCTGGGTCCTGGCTGAAGTTGACGATAGAGCCCAAAAAGTAGAACAAACCTAACGCGCAAAAAGTAAAAATGTAAATCAGCGCGAGGCATGGTCAGAAGAATTGACTTCAACCGGAGCTTTTCCTACCCTCAAAGCTCTTGAAGGACTCAAACAGCTGAGTGAGAGCCTGAGTGGTGAGCTGCTCGTGGTACTTGGAGGCGACCTGAACACATATCTGGAGGTTCTGGCGGATGTTTGCAGACAGCATGGCCCTGAGACACTCCAGGGAGTCCTCCACGGACAGGGAGCCAAAGAAGTTCACCAACCACTGCGGAAAACATCAGATCATCACAACAAACGTGTCCTCCGGCCGATTTTCAGCGTTTGTGGGCGCGTGTCGTACCTCTGGATTCAGAAGGTGCGTGTGCACCACAGCACGCTTGATGTCGTACAGGTCGGTGTAGTGCTCCAGCGCCCTCTGCAGGAGACCCGCCTTCTCACACAGCTGGGCCACGTGGGCGCGGTCATAGTGGGTGAACATCTGATTGCCCAGGATGGCATCCGCAACCTGCAAGACGTGTCCGAGGGACAGACGCGTCACCGCGGCGGTTTCAGACGTTTGTACCTGGACGTGTAGTTCAGGTGAACTGACCTGTGGTGCGTGGACCAAGTTCATCTCCAGAAGCCGCGTCTGCAGCGGTCCCTCCATGGGCCTGTTGTTCTTCAGTGCGTCTAGTAAGAAGGACGTACACTGCTGGATCAGGTTGTACTCCATGAAGACGTCCACAATCTGGAGGGAAAGCAAATAAAGGTTATATAAAGGTGTATGTGTATACACACACACACACACGGACAACTACCATGAGCTCAATAATGGATTAAAAACTGCAGAATCAACAGAATTCGTTTGAAGAACTGTAGTTTAAAAACAATGTGAACCTGCGTGATGTCAGCAAGTGGCTCCTCATCCTGCACCAGCATCTGGGAGAACTGGAGACCCTGTTCTGGGTTGATGCGCATCACATTCCTCAGTAAGAAGATCCAGTCTGGAGTGTAGCCCACCTACAGGGACAACAGGTCTTTAGACATTCCTGTGTGGGTCACAGGTCATTTATATGGCAATAGTCAAAGTGTATTACATATGAAAATGACTTTTCTTTGGTTTAATTACACCTCAGATCAAAAGTTCTCATGTGATAAAACAGGAGTCGTCACAAACCTTCTTGGCATAGAGGACAATTTTCTGGAACTGTCCAGTTTCAGCAAAGCACTGGATGACCTTATTGGGGACGTTGGCTCTGAGGTAGACGCTGAGGGCAAGAGTGGGATCCACCGACTTCACCAAGTCTCCAAGCTCCTCAGAGCACTCCAGCTGCAAACACACCGGAAAAGAACCTTCACGTGGGCAAGAGACGGAATCCTACTGGGGAGGATCAGACTGAGCTGGGGGGCGTTCAGCTCTGATCCTGATTTACTTAAAGCAACAACTGTTGCACAGTCAGCTCTTTAAAAGTACCACGAAGCCTCGGAATACACAGCAGAGACAATTCCCCAGGATCATTTCCATATCATTTCACTGAAGCCAACTCCTATGAAATCAAAGCGTTTATTGGACAGCTGGGCACACACACCTTATCCTCCTTCAGCCACTTTTCTAGAAGCTGCTTGCGGCCCTGCTGGAGAACGGGCCTGCAGAGCTCCAGCGACTCAAACTTGTTGAGCTGGCCCTGATCGAGGAGGATCCCAAAGTACTGCAGCAGAGGGGAGGTCTGGCCCGGCTGGGCCGGGACGCTCTGGAACCGGCGGATGGTGTCGGGGGTGCGCAGGATGCCCTGCAGGAGACGGAGCGACAGCCCGGTCAGCCGCGGCCCGAGGAGTCAGGAGCGCTCTGGCGCGGCTGCGCTGGCGCCGTCTAACGTGCACACGCACGCCGTGTTAAACAAGCAAACCCCTGGAGGTGTTTGCTGTCACACCTAAGCTACATAAATCAGCTTAGCGTGGGAGGCTGAGATTGTGTTGGTTCAGCAGTGGATGATGTCACCCCCGTGGTCCCTGCTGCTCCTACCTTGGGCGCGTTGGCTGCCACCTTAGCCGCCTCTGAGTAGTTCCCCGCTGCGAACAGGGTGTTGAATTTGCGGGCAAACAGCTCCTCGGCCCCGGCCAGATTGTTGCGCACAGCCATGCGGAGAGCGAGGTCGGGGTTCTGGAGCACGTTGGTGATGTAGGGAATGATGTTTTCCTCCTCCACACACACCGACAGCACCTGAAAGAGCGCCCGTCAGCAGGCCTTCACTCACTGGAGCGAGCGAGCCGTGTCCATGTTGTATTATCACAAACATCGTGTCCGTGGAGCGGCGCAAACACACTCCAGGCTGTAAGAACGGTGACCCTGACGACTGTTTGATGAAATGGATCAAGTGCTTAAGTGGCACGAGGGCTTGCCCAGCGCTGGTGCGTAGTGTTACATTTAGACTGCTGAGCTGAATGTGGCAAACCTGCAGGTAGAAGCTAAGATCAGGATTAGACGATATATTCCTGCCTAGACCAGATTAGCCCTCCCGCTGAGGCCGTCACCTGTCGCCTCAAAGCAAAAGGTGCTGCTAAAGCTTCGCCGTTGACCCACGCCGTTGTATGTCACTGTGTTTGTACGTACATGTAAAGCACTTGGTCACTTTATTTTGAAAAGTGCTATACAAATAAATGTATTATTATTATTATTATTATTATTATTATTATTATTATGTACTATTGTTTCTCCCCACAGACCTGTTTAAACCCTTTATGTCTTCTGGAGCACAATGGTGTTGTAATTCAATGTCGATCAGCCTTCAAATTAAAGGTGTAAAGAACAGAGTGTGGTGCGCCTTTACTGTGGAATACCTGTCCTTTCCTGTTCACTCCGATGATCCCTGCAGTGGGCTCATGAGGCGCCGTGACGAAGATGGTCTCCCCGCTGATCCTGTTCATGTAGATGCAGGTCCCAGTCTCCAGGTCGTACAGGTGGATGTAGCCGTATTTAGTGATGAGGAAGACCACGTCCTGTTTGGAGCTGATCTGAACAGACCGAGGGCGAATCCCGGTCAGGCCGGCCCGGATCTCAGTCGGGGCCGAGCGGTCGGAGCTGGGAGCAGCGGCGTACCTGCATGGCCACGGGGAAGTCGTTCTGGGCCTCTGGGGGGAAGAACACGTCCACGGCCTTCTTGGGAAAGGGCTGGTTCCCCGTGGGTGGAGTCCCCACCTCAATGATGTGCAGCTGAAGCAGACATTCAGACCGCTTGAGAGCCGCGCTCTCGGGGAGAGAGCCACGAGAGGGGGCGAGAGCTCTTACTTTTCCCCCCGCCTGCCCCCGCACAGCGAAGCAGAAGAGGGTGGACTCTTCGGTGTTGCCCTCCATCTTGAACTGGGCGAAGCCAGCGGCGTGTCCTTCGATGGGCTGAGACACCTTCCTGTCCACCGAGTACAGCTGCATCGCCCCGACCACACGGTTTTGCTACGGGAAAGGTCCACACACAGATGGTGAAGGAGAGAGGGATGGAGAGAGGGATGGATGGAGAAGGAGAGAGGGATGGTGGAAGAGAGAGATGGTGAAGGAGAGAGGGATGGAGGAGAGAGGGATGGAGGAGGAGATGGATGGAGGAGAGATGGATGGATGGAGTAGAGGGATGGAGGAGAGAGGGATGGAAGAGAGGGATGGTGGAGAGAGGGATGGAGGAGAGAGGGATGGTGGAGAGAGGGATGGTGGAGAGAGGGATGGTGGAGAGGGATGGGGGAGAGAGGGATGGTGGAAGAGAGAGATGGTGAAGGAGAGAGGGATGGAGGAGAGATGGTGGAGAGAGGGATGATGGAGAGAGAGGGATGGTGGAGGAGAGAGGGATGGTGGAGAGAGAGATGGATGGAGGAGAGAGAGGGATGGAGGAGAGAGGGATGGTGGAGAGAGAGGGATGGAGGAGGAGAGAGGGATGGAGGAGGAGAGAGATGGTGGAGGAGAGAGATGGTGGAGAGAGAGAGGGATGGAGGAGAGAGGGATGGTGGAGAGAGATGGTGGAGAGAGGGATGGATGGAGAGAGGGATGGTGGAGAGAGAGGGATGGCAGAGAGGGATGGTGAAGGAGAGAGCGAGAGAGAGAGGAGATGGAGGGAGGGAGAGAGGGATGGTGGAGAGAGGGATGGAGGAGGGAGGGATGGTGGAGGGAGAAAGGGATGGTGGAGGAGGGAGAGATGGTGGAGAGAGGTGATGGAGGAGAGAGGGATGGTGGAGGAGGGAGAGATGGTGGAGAGAGGGATGGTGGAGGAGAGAGGGATGGTGGAGAGAGGGATGATGGAGAGGGATGGTGGAAGAGAGAGAGGGATGGAGGAGGAGAGAGAGAGGGAGAGGGAGAGCGCGGGTGTCCACCTGGGCAGAGATCCCGATGAGCAGCAGCCACTTCTGCTTGGCGTCGGTGCGGTAGTTGATGATCTGGCAGCCCGCCAGGCTGGAGTGGCGGTCGAAGACCTTGACGGGCTGGGAGTCGCCCTCCATGCTCCAGTGGTACACGGCGCTGTCCGTCACCAGGGCAACGGTGTTGAGGGAGATCCACTTCCAGAAGGTGACGTCGTCCGTCATGGTGTGGGCCTTCATCTTGCTCTTCATCTCGATGTTGAAGATCTGCAGCGTCTTGGCGGCTGCACACACGGACGCCGCCGGTTACCGGGCAGTCGCCCCCCCTCGCCCCCTCGCCCCCTCGCCCCCTCACCCCCCACAACCTGACGGGGGGGTGTGCCGGGCCTAGCCTACCACACACTGAGCACACACACCGTGGGGGGGGGGGCGACATTTACAGAGCAGGCGACCGCTGCAGAAATGTGGGCGCCGGGGGACGCCGGGGGACCGGGACAGAAGCCAGAACCAGCGCCGGGACGAGGGGCAAGACCAGGGACGGGACCGGACGGACGGTGGATCTGCATTCAGGCGGGCCCGCCACCGCCCGGGCCGGACCGCGGCTCCTCAAGGGAGGAGCGGCGCTCCGCCTCAGTGTGAGTTAGGGGCGTGTCTAACTGACAGGGGGCGTGTCTACAGGCGGGGGCGTGTCTACAGGCGAGGGGGGCGGGGTCAACAACAATTCAATACAGAAAGACTGAATTTTTCTGGCCGAATTTCGGCGGCTGGGAGTTTTAGGCGCCCGATGCGTTTGGTGGTGGCGGAGACTCCTGAACAGAACGAGGGTTTAGGACCTCCTCCACCCATCGGGGGGGGGGCACGTGACCCCGCGCGGCTCTTACGGGAGTCGCATTAAAATTTAATCCTTAAAAGAGACGTGGATATTTGTGGCGGCTCTGAATGCAGATTAAAAAAAAAACAACACACAAACGGAAAGAGACAAAGGACACAAACGATGTGATGAGGAGAGGGATGCGTTCCTCCGCCCGGCTCTGGCGGGGCAGAGACCCCCCGCTTGGACCACCGGGGCCCCACGAGCTGAGCCCGAGTGATCGGACCCGCCGACACCAGACGAAGGCTCCGACGCACGCCGCGAAAATAGTGAGCTGTCGGGTGGAGCTCAGGGGCGAGGGCTTCAGCGTTTACGTGGACCGAACACGGCGGGGTTGTGTGGGACGCAAGTACGGCTACACTACAACGCAGCTCTCGCCTGTGTGTGTGAGTGTGTGTGTGTGTTTGTGTGTGTGTGTGTGAGTGAGTGTGTGTGTGTGAGTGTGAGTGTGTCAGTGAGTGTGTGTGTTTGTGTGGTGAGTGTGTGTGAGTGTGTTTGTGAGTGTGTGTGTGTGTGAGTGTGTGCATGTGTGTGAGAGTGTGTGTGTGTGTGTGAGTGTGTGTGTGTGTGAGTGTGTGTGTGAGTGAGTGTGTGTGTGTGTGTGAGTGTGTGTGTGAGTGAGTGTGTGTGAGTGTGTGAGTGAGTGTGTGTGTGAGTGAATGTGTGTGTGTGTGAGTGTGTGTGTGTGTGTGTGTCAGTGAGTGTGTGTGTGTGTGTTTGTGTGTGTGTGTGTTTGTGTGTGTGTGTGTGTGTGTGTGAGTGTGTGAGTGTGAGTGTGTGTGTGTGTGTGTGAGTGTGTGAGTGTGTGTGTGTGTGAGTGTGTGTGTGAGTGTGAGTGTGAGTGTGAGTGTGTGTGTGTGTGTTCTGACGCCCGTTTTAACTGAGAGGTGAAGAGAGAGAGGCTGAGATCTGCTGGTGAGGACACGCCCATGCTGACTAGAGCTTACCTTCAGGTCACATGACTACACGTGTCTACCTGTGGGGCTCGTCTTCATCCGACCACGACGCGATCGGACACCAGGAGTGTGTGTGTGTGTGTGTGAGTGTGTGTGTGCTCCAGACAAAGAGCCAAAGTTGCTGTTTCTGTTGTTTTCGACATTCTAACTCTTCCCCGCTGACGCCGTACTCTGAGAAATCGTGCGTTTCGCTCCGTTCTTTGCGAAGGCCTAACGGAGGCGCGCGTGTGCGGTGCGACATACGGAGCGAGGGGGAGACACACACACACACACACACACACACGGGAACAAAGAGGAAGAGGGTACAGTCGGCCGGGCCGTCCTCGTTCGCCGGTCCCTGCTCGTCTTATCATTACGCGGTAAATCCAAGCAGTCGTCGAGCGCTCTACCGGTTTGGTGCAGACATTTCAAGGCAGTGCAGACGGGAAAACATCGACAACCCACGATACGTAAAAGTCAACTCACCGTCTGGAAACATAAGAAAGCAGCACAGGAAATAAAAAAAGAGCAAAAACAAGCAAAATAGACAACGTATTCATGACAGCATGGCATTTGACTGACTGTTGCTATGGCTACGGCCGTCGCCGGCGTGACCAATGTTACAATGTTACACGTGAACACCAAAATGGAGCGCACACGGCTGCGCGACTGACCACACAGACGGGCTTTACGCCCCACGCCGCGGCGGGGCACGACGACCCGGAGGTCGGGTTTGCGTGGAGGCGTCCGAGGGCGGCGCTCGGGGCCCCCCCCCCCCGACCCGCTCACCTTTGAGGGCGATGACCTTGCTGGCCGGGTTCATGATGGCGCTGTCGGCGGAGATGGGCCTGCGGATGGGGTTGTTGGGGTCGGCCATGTCGATGATGACCACCTGGGCCTGCTCGCCCACCTTCTCCCGCACGCAGATGAACTTGTCCGACTCCATGGTGAGCGTGCTGAACCCGATGTTGGCCGGGTTGATGCCCAGGTTCTGGAGCTGGGACACGGACAGTGGGGGGGGGGGGCACGAGGACCCGTCCATCACATGAACACCACGTTAATGACATTAATAACCATGATTAACACTCAGTACCCCCCGCTGGTGACCCCCCGCTGGTGACCCCCCCACGGTCCCACAAAGGCCCCCCCAACGTCCCTCTCCCGGACCGAGGTCACCGGAGGTTCCGTGAGGACCGAACCGGTCCGGGTCAGAACCGGTTTAATCTGCGGCTCAGCTTAAAGTGCACGCTAATCCGTCGTCAGGTCTCACCCTGCCTTTCCAGACCCCCCCCAGCATCACCCCCCCCTCACCCCCTCCATCCTCCCGCGGCCTGTCGTCGTGACTCCCCCCGGGGATCGGCCCCTCTGCGCGGGGCGCTGACCCGCGGCGGCCCGCGGGCCCCGTCGACGGGAGAACCCCCCAGAACCCCCCAGAACCCCCAGAACCCCCCAGAACCCACCCCATCACCCCCAGAACCCCCCAGAACCCCCAGAACCACCCCCATCACCCCCCCCAACATCGTCCCCGTCGGCTGAACGGGGGGGGGGAGGTCATTCATTCGACGGCCGCCCCCCCCGCTCCCCCCGGGCCGGGGCCGGGCCGGGGCCGGGCCGGTACCTGGAGGTGCTCCTGGAAGCGGATGGGCAGGATCTGGGCCATGGTGCCGGTCTGGGCCGGGCCGGGCCGGGCTGGGTCGCCGCTCCCGCTCCGGGTGTCCTAGCCGCGGCTAGCTAGCGTCGACCTCGGCGCCGGACGAAGGGAAAATAAAACACGACCGGGACAAAACGCGGAGGTCCCGGCGGTCCAAACCCGCCCCCCGCCCCGGGGGAAGACGGCGGAGGCTCGGGGGGGCCGCCCTGGGTGCTGTGGGCCGGGCTCGGGGGCTCAGACGTCCGCCTGGAGCAGCACCGACGGTAGCCGAGGATCCTCCGTCCGAACCCGCAATGGCGGCGGAAGCAGGCACAGCCCCCCCCCTCCTCCCCGCTACCCTCCACCCCCCCCGGAGGAGGACACCTCCACCCCCCCAGCGGCACCAGTGGACCCAGCGGCACCAGAACCGAGCCGTGAATGAAGGAGGCGGACCAGAGGTTGCGTTTGAAGAAGCAGCTGTATTGGACTACAAAGGCGTCTATCCAGTGTCTCTAAGCGTCATCGGTTCAGTGTAAAAAGCCTCGACTATTAGAAAAGAACCCCAAAAACATCTTTAAGAAAACACAATCGGAAGAAAAAGGAAAACAAAAAGCCCCATTCACCAGTCATTTCAATTAAAATAGACACCATTTCATTTTTGCTAACGTTTTCCCTCAAAACAAATATATATTTTCCATATATATATATATTTATATATTTATAATCAAGGCAGTTGGTCGTGGCCAAATTACTTGACCTCATCATGGCCGTTTCAATAAAACAGAGCTAGAACTGAAGAAATGAGCCGGCGTGGGACCGCAGCACCGTCCCACTCCCGTCTGAGGGAAGAGTGTGTGAAGGCAGCGGGCACAAACACACACACACACACGCACGCGCGCACACACACACTCGTGCGCGCACACACACACGTCCTCTCCAACAAGTGCAAAGAGAAGTTTGTCTCCTAAAACTACGGCGCTCCCGTCGGCGTTCCCGTCGGCCGTCGCATTCCCTTTGCTCGTCTCCTCCTCCTCCAACGCGCGGTGGTCTCGGGGGGCGGCGGCGGTGGTGATGGTGGTGGTGGGGGGGGGTCAGGCGCTCTGGGCCGCCGCTGGAGTTCAAAGTCCACTTGGGGGAGAGACGCTGCAGTAGTCTGGGGGTGGTGGGGTCCCCATCAACCGTGGCGACGCCTCATCTCTAACGACCATTCAGAGACAGTAACGCACTAGCAGGGGTCAGAGCGACTACTTGAAGCGGTGCGTAACGCCCCCCCCCAGCATGGGCTTGTACAGTAGAAGAGTGATCACACCGTCCCTGAATACTGAGGACGCTCCAGCAGGTCGTGGAGTGTCTGAGCAGGAGGAAGAAGACACCAGTGGCAGAAGAGCGACGAGCACGCGACGAAGGTGAGCTGGAAGAACTGTGGCGCTCTGGCGAACGGCGGGTACGGAAGACAGGAGGGGGGGTGCTGGGGGGTGCTGGGGGGGAGACGGGACAGAAGGAATCGCCTCCCTGATATTTCTGAGTGATCGACAGACGAGGAGCTTCCCTGGGCCGCCGCTCAGAACGATGAAGAGAATATGATTAACTACACACAAACAGGTATGCTCACGTGTTCGTGTAAGAGTGAATATGCGAGGAGGAAAAGAAATCCCTGGGCTACGAGGGAGGGGGCAGGCGGAGGGGAGGAACCACGGGCGCCTCCGTCCGGCGCGTCCCTCCGTTAAACCTGAAACTCAGCAGACTATGTGCTTCTCTTCTGCAGCTCTTGGATGAAGGCTGTGGGGGGAGAGCAGAGGGCGTTACCACGGACGCAGGAGCGCCGCACCGTAGGCGGCCGGGAGACGCGGCCCCACCTCCGATTATCTCCTCCTTTACTTTCTGGAGTTCTTTCCGCACCTCCTCCAGGATCTCCTGCAGAGGGGACAGGAGAACAGTGACGTCAGGCCGGTTCCGCCGCTGGCAGGAGAGCGCTCTGCGGCTCCGCGCCGCTCCCTTCCTCTCCATGCTGGAGGGATCTTTACACATCTTTAAACACCTCCTGCAGCTGGAGTCAGACCGACATCCACAGCCTCCACACCAGGGGTCTCCAGGTCCCCCCCAGGGGTCTCCAGGTCCCCCCCCCCGAGGGGCCGTGAGGCTGCGGGTTCTGGTTCCACCAGTCCAGCTCACCCAGTTTGACCAGTCAGCTGTTGAAGACTCAGATGAGTTGATGAAGTGAGTCCAGTCTGGTGCTGCTGCTGCTGGGTTGGACCAGAACCTGCAGCCTCACGGCCCTCTGGGGGGGACCTGGAGACCCCTGGGGGGGACCTGGAGACCCCTGGGGAGGACCTGGAGACCCCTGGGGAGGACCTGGAGACCTCTGGGGGGGACCTGGAGACCCCTGGGGGGGACCTGGAGACCCCTGGTGTACACTCTGGTCGTATCAGAAACAGGAGCTTCTCCCAGCGACCCTGGAGCCTCCCACCACGCGCTCAGGCTCAGGCTGGGCTTCCAGTCAGACGTCGTCTGCTGATGGGTTATCTCGTTCCCGGTAGTCAGACGTGTTGCCGTCACTGCTTCCAAACACATTTATCTTTAAGGTCCCGCAACCTTGAAGCTGAGAACGGAGCGTTCCTCTCATTTGAAACACAGATTAACCAGAAGCTGGATCAACCTCCCCCAAATTCAAACTCGCTGCGCTCAGCGTCAGCGTCCATTGACCCGTGAAGACATTCACCTGTTTCATTTTCTCCAAATCTGACTCTTCCGCTCCGCCCGTGTCGTTGCTGCTGCCTGCCGGCTTTGCCCTGTGAGGAGACAACAAAGGGACAAATGGAAAACCTTTGAGCACGTCTGCCGCCAAGAGCCGAGACGCCGACAGGCCGATCGAGCTCTTCACCAAAGGGAGGAGAGAAGAGTGGATGGAGAGACACGAGGGGAGATGCACCGACACCCGTGAAAGAGAGAGGACATTCATGTAGCGGGCCACTTTAAACAAGCTTGCCCCAATATGACAGGATGGAACCACGGCGGGTGTGAGGTGTCAGCGATATTCCACCAGGCTGCTACAGACAACAGTCCAGCAGAAAGAGGAAGAACACCCGCAGCACGCCCACAAAACCCCTCAGATCCAGTCCATGGTTCTACCAACTGTGAAAGGCTACAGAGGTTTAAGACGATGCTGCGCTAACCTGAAGAAAAAAAAGGAAAAGCAAGAGGGGAGGGGGGGGGCAGCGGTCACGAGTGAAGGGGACAACATGTATACCTGGAACCTTGGAACAATGAGGGAGTGGACTCCATGCTCTTGGGGATGGAATTATTCCTGTTAGTGAGACACACACACCCTCCTCTTAGAACAGAGATGGAAGACATTCACGCACAAAAGCACGTGTTCACACGACCGCAGTCGCACTGGTGGAGGGTTAGTGTGAACACACGGGGGGGTGGACTCAGCGGCACCAGAGGGGCGGAAAGAGACTGAATGCTCCGTTACCTGACCATGGAGGACTTTTCCCAGGGTCTTCTCAGAGTGTCTGAGGGAAGAGAAACCTCGCATTAATTGAGACCTACGTGAGAATGTAAGTAGGAGGCAGACAGAAATGTTCAACACTCACCGCTCTGACTCTGAGGCTCTGAATCATCCTGCAGAGAGAAAGAGACCTTCTGAATCATCAGATCGCTACTGTGTTCCGGGTATCGCGCATCACGCACGCAGTGATTAAAATTTCGACATTAAAGGCGTTTGATAATCCTCACATTATCTTGTACTTTCACAGGTGGCTTTTCTCCCGTGTCTGCAGCTTTTCTCCTAAGGTTAAACAAAAGTCAGTCGCAGTGCAACAAAGTGTGCTGCTTTATCTGTCACAAGAGAGCAACTACAGACTCTAAAATATGTGAATGGTGTATCAGAATTCAACTTTGCAGCGTCACCCACCTGCGTGCCAGGATAGCGCTCATCTCACCCATGAGATCTCCTCCTCCTCCTCCGATAGAGGAGTTGCTGCCTCGGCTGGAGTCGGCCCTGCCTATTGGACCTGCAGGAGCCCCGTCCTCCTGCTGAGGGCGGTAGAGAGCACAAAGGTGGACAGCAGATGAGCAGCCGAGCTCCCATCATAATTCAATGATCGCTGATGGAAGGAACACGACCGGGCCGTTGCATTCCCCACACGCGTGCCAAGGTTAACTCAAAAGCAGATCTAAAACAGAGCCCACCTTTCTGGAAAAGAAAAAAAAAAAAAACATGCTTTAAACCTACTTTTGATACTTTGCGAAGCTTCGCTCCTGCGAGGGCAGCTGCCAAACCTCCGCCTCCTCCTCCTCCCCCCCCAGTAGGCAGCGGTGGGGCGGGGGGGGCAGGAGGGGCAGGAGGACCTGACGGAGGCGGCGCTGGCGCTGCAGGGATACCAGAAGCAGGAGGAGGACACGGGGGTGGAGGAGGTGCTGGTGGAGGAGGCGGCCCACCCAGAGTCAACGGTGGCGCTGGAGGAATTGGAGGAGCAGGGACTGAAACAAACAAATTAATTAATTATTAACGGGGGCAAGAGTTTATCTGAATAAAGAAAAATCTTACAAACCAGAACAGAGCTGCTACAATCCTGTAAAATGTGCTACTTATATCTGAGATTTGCTTGAAAGCTTCGAATTGATCTGTTTGAAAACTGGAAATGACCCACTGACAATGACCCATGTATTCCAAGTGCTCCTTTAACCCAACATATTATAAGATCCTATCCTCATCAAGCAATTTCCCCACAACCGTACGAACCTGTCCATTAACGACAATTAGCAGGGTTCCTTATGCATCCAACACTGTCCAGATCAGCTTCATTGAATCAAAGATGGTAATAATGATCAGGAAATATCCTTCAAATCTGATGTGCACGGACGAGCTCCTCACCACAGCACAGCAGACTGAGAACACGCGCTGCGTTCAGGTGGCACAGGAAAACAGGGATTCTGCTGTTCATTCCAGGCTTCATTCATTTACACGAGTAGACCCAGAAACGATAGGCTTTCCATTTTATGTGATCACTAAGCAGTTCCTGATTGTAGTTTTTTTTATTATTTAGTCTTTTTTTTTTTAAAGTTTAGTCATGAAATCACTATTATAATCTTATAATTAAGGAAATCTCTCCAACACGTGAATGAGGCATTCTCTCTTATTCAGGCTGCAGATCTACTGAAGTGGACGTGGTCAGAAAGCCGTCCACTTCTCTTCAGCTCATTCCAGACGCGTTAGGACAAGAGGAACCTGGCCCTGAGGACTTTAACAGGCCGTCAGCAGGTGTGTGTACGCGCGGTACCAACATGGGTAGAACCTACAGCGTGTGCGGGTCTGCAGACCCAACAAGTCAAATCAGAAGGTCGATGCAGGTGAGGTGGACCTAAGGCGAGCCGAGCGTCTTTCAGACCTGCAGCAGCTTGTCTCTCTCTCTCCAGCCTCTCTCTTTCCTGACGCTCCCTCTCTTGTCTCTCCCTCTCCTGTCTCTCTCGCTCCTGCTGCTCCAGCCTGCAGAACAAAAACACACATCCGTCAGTGGCAAACCTGCACAGGACGACAGGCAGACACAGAGCTGAACAGAGGAATTCCAAGTATATATTCAACTTCCAGCTGATGTTTCAAATGAGTTTCTCTTTTATCTCAGCATCCTGCGTCACATATCATTCCAGCCCATCGGTAACGGGCCTGACGTGAAGCCCGGAGCTTCGTCCAAAAGGTGGACTTGATTGTTTTAATTGGCCTTCCACTTTGTAGTCCTCAGCTGGACGCCGTGGCCCGATTCATGCCGCCACGATCTGCTGCTTCTCCCTTCTCCGACGCCACATCTGCTACCGGGCACAGCTGCTTTCGTACACGCTCGCACAGTCGGCTGTGCACGCAGCCCCACAAACGTGCTCGGCCCCGCCCACAAACGTGTTCGGCCCCGCCCACAAACGTGCTCGGCCCCGCCCAAACCTCTCTGAGCTGATGTTTGAGTTAAGCACGGCCAATGGGTGAGCTGGGGGGGGGGAGGTGTGTGGGGGGGAGTTGTGTGGGGGGGCCTGGGAGGGAGGTGTGGGGGGGGCACCGTCGTTATACTGGTGAACACTGCGGATCAGACTGAAGGGCAGGAGCGCGCTCGCGGCGCCGGGTCAGGGGTTCACCGGCTGGCACACAGTTTGTCAGAGTTCTGACGGACGCTCCTGACCAATGGGAACGCCTCCCGGCCTGGGTCACATCTTACCCTTTTAGACTCAATGAGATTAAAAGGTTAATGCCATGACGGCGCATCCATGCGGTGCCACCCCAGCACGACCTGCTGCAGATGCAGAGAAGGTAAGGTTGCTTGTAAGAGGGTTGGCTCCTTTCTTTCTAACCTTTGGCCCACAGGGGCCAGCGGGGAGGGTTTAACACATTCAGGCTAATGCCAGGAAATCCTCCGCATGTGTGCGCTGGTCAGGCTGTGACAGTAGAACCATCACAGTCCTGGTTCAATGCACCAAGAGGACAGTTCACGGCTACAGCAACACCTTGACAAAAGTACAATTATGCAGATTGGAACCTCAATTTCATTAAGAGCTCAATAAATCAACATAACAAATGAGGACGTTTTCATCGTTTCTCTAAATTGCATCGGCCTTTTGAATTCAACAGAGGTCTGAAAGCTGCAGTATATTCAGACCACTCTGTTGTCTCCTGTAAGATTTATAGTTCTCGTCTGTTCAAGGTCTTTATTAGAATTCATAACGCGCAATATTTCCCTTGGATGAGAAGGCAGTGTGGTTCAACATGTGGACCGGTAACGTGGGTGGAGCCAGTAGGATATCTGGTCACGAAAGTGCTCGAACCGACAAACGTGAAGGGTCGAGCCGCGTCGTTCGCGTCAGGTTTCATCTGAACATCCGAAGTCGTGAAACGCGACCGACAACTGAGCCCGATTTCTGGGGTACCTGCGCTGCTGCTCCAGCTCTTCGGGGGTAGGGCCGTTGGACACCGGCCGTGGGAGCGTGGCGTAGCCTGCCGAAACACAAGACGGCAAACGTCAACAAAGACAACGAAGGTCAGACACAGACGCGTTCAGATGGCGGCAGTTTGAAGAGGCTCAAGCAGCACAACAACTAGATGTTAACTAGATTAACTAGACGCCGGTTTAACCAGCGAGACTTGGAAGGGAAAAGATTTTAAAAGTTCACGGCTTTCCACATTCAAAAGAAACTCATTAAAGATGAAGCCCTGCGTGTGCACGCTGAACTTTACACTGTGACCACGTCAGACGTGATTCCTCTGACCTCAAGTATTTTACGTATATAACATATTTGGATATGAAATTTATGGTGCGACAACCACGGCTGGCTGTGGCCCACACATTAACCACTGCCCTGGAACCATTTATGAATTAATGTGCGCCACACTGACTCTGCAGCGTCTGTGCTTTTACTTCCATGGATGCCTTTCAAATCCACGCAGCTGAGCAGCAGAGCAGCTGAGCAAAATGGACGCTGATGGATAGAAATATCCAAAAACCGACAATTTGTTTTGTCGAAGCATTTAAGCAAGGCCGTATTTTATTGCAGAAGAGCTTAAGGGCCGTCCTTTTTATAGAAGGAAGAAAACCCATGCTGTGTGGATCAGAACGAACGGGACGAATGAGCAGACGAGACGGCAATAATCAAATTCAACAGCACTTAAAGAAGACAGAAACACGTGGTAACAATCTGGCACTTTGCAGCGTAATATTATACCGCCCAGCAGCCCAGAGACAGCACACACCTCCTTCAGCCATGTGAAGGCAGTTACCTGCATCTGCCATCGAGCTGAGCACCTCCAAAGCGTGCGCGATGCCATTGGCAAAGAGGGTCGCGTCCTCTTTGCTGCCGAAGTTGAGCCCCCACACCTGCCGGGCATCGCGCCACTGGTGGAAATTGGGCGTGGCCTGGTTATACTTGAGCCCTCTCCCGATTGGACAGTTTATAACCACCTGTAGGAGCAAAGGAGGAGTGATTACACACAATCTTTAAAACGGGCCAAGAGGAATTCAGAAGAAGGTAGATTATAATGGTCATGTCCTCAACCTGTAGAAAAATAAATCTCACAGTTCTGTTCCTTCTTAAAACCGTCGTGGGGTGGCGTTAACCCGGGTTATATTGGAGCCAGGGGGAGTTGTGCAGCAGAAAAATGTTCTAGGTTTAAGCTCTGACTGAATGTGCTGATGCACCATTTCTCTATTTGTTTAACAGCCTCTGGATTCCACAGAGCAAAGAGGAGGAGGAGACGAGACCCTGTCAGGGTGATTATCACAGCGGGCAACGTGCACTGAAAAGCCAATGTAGCAAGTTCAGCTCCCACCGCACACACCAGCATTCCAACAGTCCCCATAATACTGACAAACACGACACAGGGGCGAAGGACGCGCCAACTCTGGACAGAGAAAAGTCTGGAATTTAAAAAAGAGAAAGAAGAAATGGAGTTTAAATATTTAAAGTATGGAGGAACTAGTGAACGGGTCTGCAGAAATTCCTCCACAGCCCAGACCCGCCGCGCTCAAAGCACTTTAATCAGCCGGCCAGCATGTGGTGCATTAAACTAATTGAAGAGACAAGTGTGGAAAAACAACAAAAGCCTGCAAACATTTAAACCCAGAGAAGAGAAAGAAAAAGACACAGATACTCATTAGCTTCTCTGCCCCTGCATCCACCACCAACCTAAATTAAGTTACATCCCCCCGTCGTCACACAAAGTCCTTTCTGGGTATCAGGCTTCTACTTAAATTGTCACAGGAAATGATTGAACAAGCCAGCTATCTAACAGGAAACACCATCCACTTCAAGGGCCATCTCTGGGGAACGCTCAGGAGTCCTGAATGTTTAAAGAAGGAGAGAGACACTATGGCAGCATGGTGAGCAGCGGCGTCCTCTAAAATAGACCCACCCAAATCCAGCCCCGCCAGCCCCTGCTCCGGCAACACGGCCCGATATGATCTGATGACTCACAACCACAAAAGACCAAAGAAAACTCAACTGGCTGCTTTGTCAGGTTCTCAAGTGTGCTTCGTCATGGATACCTCAAAGATTTAGTGGACGTGTCTTCTGTTGCTGGGAAACATGAAAATATCTCATAACGTGACTGCAACAAACGCAACGACAACAGGCCAGAGCACGCGTTGCAAACGGGGTCCGTTTGTAACAAAAACCTTCGTTTACTCCCAGTGTGCTTTAATGTTTGAGACGATACGGAGACGCGTGAAGGTGCTGCCGGTACAGGAAAAGCTGAGGGATCTCATTGGCTCAAAAAGAGAAATAAACCCAACCCCAAGAAGCAGCCTCAAATTATTTTTTCGCCCTATAATTTTGCTGGATATATTTGAAAAGCAAATACAACAATTTGTGGGCTCCCTGACGGAATGCACAATAAATATACTGTTTTTATATAATCCCCCAGACATGTGATATGTGCACATACAAAAATAGGCCATCTCCCACTTTCATGCTCACACCGCCTGAGGTCTGAAGCAAGAGGCCCAGCAGGCCCAAAGGTGGCGTTCGTACCTGCTGGTCCGTCTGCATCTTGCGTCCCACTATCCTGAAGGCATTGTTGGTGGGGTTGTGATAGATCTGGACTCTGCTGAAGGTCTGGGCTCCAGCACCAGCCGGGAGCCACTTCTTATTGCCATCATCGTAGATCATCACAGTGGCCCGAGCCTGGCAAATACTCGACTCACTGGAACAGCAAAGACACAGAAACATTTCACGTCAGCGTCATATTTGATTACACATTCACTGACTACAAGACACATTTTTTGTGGCTTATTTAAGCCCGAACTCGCTGTAACTTGACCAGTTTTCACATGAAGAGTAGCTGGAAGGAAAGACACGTCACTTTGAGACCATCACAACAGCAAAATTTAAAAAAAAAAGAACTCCAACTCGGGCAGCGAAGCTTCCTCGGAACGTGAAGGAAACGTGTATGTGCAAACACAGCAGTATATGTGGCACATGTGTGACATACATAGAGGAGAAGAGCACAAGCCCAGAAGAAGAAGGAAGCTTTAAATGCTGAGCCTAAATAAGCAGTAACGAAGGCATCTGATCACGGCTGTAGGGAAAATAAGTAAAGGGCAGCCTTTGTTCTAGAATATTACATTTCATCTTCAAACAATACGATGCGGAATGCAGCACGTGTTTATCTGAGGAGAAACTGATTAGGTGGATGTCAAGTAAGGCCACAGCGAGGCTAACAAAGACCGGAAGTGGTGCTGAGCTCCCAATGAAAGAAGCTTTGGAATCTTTCACTGCTTCGCATCAGCTGTCAGCCCTTCGCTTCCTAACAACAGTATCAGAACACAAACTTGGGACAAAACACTCATTTGAAAGGGTTTGTGTGACTACCGGGGGGTTGGGGCAAGCAAACAGGACCTCCAGAGGGAGACACGGGCTACATCCCCCCCATTTGTCTGCCAGTGCTTTCCCGGTAGTTCCCTAATCCATCTCTTCCACCTCTCCCTCCATCTGTCCCCGCCCGCGATACAATCTGCTGCTTCCTGTGACGCAGCGCCAAAGGCCCCGCCCACTTCCTGCCGCCAGCACAGCCTAATAAGGATGGCCTTAGCCTGGGCAATCCACGACCCCACACACACACACAAACAAACACACACGCACACCACCTTTACCATATTCTGCTCGTGCCAACTACGGATTATAATCCTGCAAGAAAAACTGGTCATTAGTTGGATAAAGGTTTATTTTAAACCTGGAATCTGGCGAATGAGCCCGCATGCATTACCTGTACCTCTGCTATTTTAACTTCCGTGTGTGTGTTTGAGCGGGGGATGAATGGGGCTTTAAACACAAGAGGTTGACTTCAGTCCCTTCTGGAGAGTATGAGGCATATGAATGACCAAAGGATGGACCGAGTCACATGAGCGGAACAAAAGCATCCGCAGAGCTGACACTGACCAACGGGACCGAAGAGAGAGAGCTTGATGGAGGGATGGAGGGATGGAGGGGACAGAACACCACAAGTGGGAAATAGATGCATATTTAATGGTGGGAGAGCAACGGCCAGGAGTGAACCACTGTATTATTGATAATAATATGGACCCTGAGAGCAAGCGCTGCGCTGGTGCACTGAGGAGAAAATAAAGAAAAAATAAAAAGGGCCGGTGTACACCCTCGGCAGCCGTCGGCCTCCCGACACGAGCACCAGCGCTGACCCAGACCCGCTCCACAGGCAGAGCTGCAGAACACGGCTGGCTGTAGCTACGAGAAGAGTTGAACCCAGGTCAAACCCTCAAAATACACGCAGATTAAGCTTTTTAATTATTTACTTAATAAGATTTTTTTAAAAATATGCGACCTTCAGATGGCTTGAAAGTGCGTCTGTCCCCATGTGATCCCGGCACTAAATAAACACCGTCTTGCCAACACCGATCCGATACACACTTGCGGCGCTGACTTCAAGTACGCAGACGAAGGAAGCCCACAGCCAGGCTGTTCCTCGATACAGTTTTATTACCACCTGCCTTATCAGGAAGCCGTGGTGCAAAGGTACGGAGGGTTTACCACCACACAGACCGGGAAGCAGGAACAAACCTAAGGACAAACAAGAACCACCACCAGCACTACTGACCCGGGGCCATTCGTGGAGGATTGTTTTTAAAAAGAAGCTTCGTGATCATATCTTGAATTCTGAACTTTATCTGAGGCTGCGTGCATATACGGGAGAATGATGGTTTTTTTTATCAGTTGTTTGTCAGAACAGATTCCCAATCAGCGACAAACCGAAACATTAGAATGAAAAGAATGATTTCATTTCCATTTCAAGGTAACTGCAGGTTGTTAGTTCTTGGTTTTTAAGTCTCCATACAGTATCGTCTTAATCAAACACCTCAGCACTGGGCTGACCTGATGGGAGAAAAGATTCCAGTGAAAAACAAACACACAATCTAGCGCGATCTGCGGTTACTGCAGTTTGAGCGAGTTCCTCATCCCCGAGGTTTGCCCGCCACCGAAGGGTTAACAGGAAAACAGAGTGCTCGGCCAGGACACCCGCTCTTAGAAATGCCTGTATAAGGCTGTGCTTGCACACTTTTCCCCAAATGTGCTGGCAAGTACAGTCAGGCCCAGTGGCTCTGCCGCTACCATCCTCCCCTCCGCGTCCACATCTCCACCCTCGCTCCTCACCTCACCCCCTCCACGTCTCCCCCAGTCCAGGATCGACTGGAAGATGTGGCGTGCGTGCATACACACACGTTACATAATACTGCAGTTTATATAGAGCAAGATGATTTTGTGCTTGGCCATTTATTCTAGCTCCAAAAATATTTATGCAGAGCCAGTTATGTGACTTTAGCTGAAACACAACACAATGGAAAGGCAACATCCCTGGAGCACAAGCACACACATTGAGGATCAGGATTTATCACATTGGTCCCTCCCCCACCAATGACGGTTAACAAAGAGAGAGGGCTCTCAACCCAAGTTAATCAGATTTAATTCATAAATCACAACTAGTGATAAAGACTGACGGCCGAGTTAGTCTGAGAGGCTGGAAGTGTCTATTTGTAAAGGTCTTAGAAGACTAACCAATGACAAAAGCTCTCTGTAATGTCGTAAAGCCACAGTGGAGTCAGTATCCAGTGATTCACGGTTGTTCACCACAGACCCTGAGACTCGACTGCTCCTTAAGGAACTCCCTAAAATCAAAACCTTCCCTCCAGCAAACTTGGAAAATGTGGCTTGCTTATCTGAACACTCAACAACACGAAATGAAAACTTTAAGTTATCTCGCTCTTTTAATGCCAAAGTTTAGTCTTAAATGATGTCATGAAGAACCGACTTGACTGACTAAATGTTTCCTCGCACTATTTTTTTTTACATTTAAATAATGGTCTATTCCAAACACACACCACACACACACACACACACACACACACACACACACACACACACACACACACACAGCATTCATTCATTCATTATACAGTTCTGCACGCATGCTTAAGCCGCAACTCTGACTAAATGCCGCTAACTCGGTCACACAAGAGATTAGTTTGGAGTTCTGCATCAGATCACCCTCCTACCATCAATGACCACAGCACAGCAAAGAGTCCGTGACCTCCGACCTCTGAGGGGATGCCCCTGCTGCTCCACATGCTGTCGTTTTTTTAACCAGCTAAGCAACATCTGGACCACGGCGCTGTGATCAGGGTATTGTGACACACCTCCAATCACCGTCTTTAATATATTCTACCATCACTGACCCATGATTCAAAAGCTTTGTGCGTGTCAAACCTTCCCGTTCACAGTCCTGGTGTCACTCCCAACAACGGGAGTTAGGGATATCAGTTTAAGTTAACCTGACATTGACTTAAAAAAAGGACTTTCAGGAGAATTTACTCAAGTGGTGTAATGAACAGCGGGGCTATAAAACACGGGCCCTTCAACAAGCAGACTCAACTCAGCTGCTCTCCAACACTTGACCCCAAACACGTCTGGCTCATGAGCCGTTTGTTCCTCCAGGATTCCTCACAGGATTATTTTAGCATGACTCCTCCTTACAGAAACGTTAAAAATAGAAGAAAACAGCCAGGTCAAAGGGAAAAACTTCGCTTCATTGTATGATGACTTCAGAAGTCCTGAATTCTTTCCGGTTTTTGGGACAGCCTAAGGTGCGCGCGCACGCGCGTGTGTGTGTGTGTTGGAAGTCGTGGTGCATGACTGGCACACTTCAGGCCCATATTTGGAACCATCTCTGTCCTCCTCACCGAGCTCAATCCCTTTTACAGGTTGAATCACATCTCCAACTCAGACAAAAAAAGAAAAAGAAGAAGCAGTTCCTGCTGCTCTGGAGATAAAAACCTAATCCTCTTCCCTCCAGGTTCCCCCTGAACCAGTTAAAACAAGCAACTAAATGAGGAAAAAAACACAAAACAGACTAAAAAATGAAGAATTACCGCACATGTCGTAGACTACGCCCAGATTATCGTTACTGTAAACAGAGTTTACAGAACAAGCAGGTCACACCTCCTCGTTCACGCGCTCGCGTACGGCAGCTGACACGGCAACAGGTGACGTCAGCCGCGGGCCCGTCTACCGCTTATTACAGTCCAGGCTTTAAACTGGCTTATCGACATTGTTCTGATTATTCTGCAGCCAACTGAAACTGTGTATTAACGGAGCAGCAGAAGCAGCAGATGCTCGCCGGAGCAGACAGAGTGAGCGCAGGGGGGACCTCCAGAGGGGACCTCCAGCAGGTCCGGGCCTCAGAACCAGCCTCCACAAACACCAGCAGGGGCTCACAGCGCGGCCCCAGCACGTCAAAGTCCCTTTGCTGCTGGTCCGAACGGTTTCAGCTCAACAAAAACAACAGATCCTGCGGGTTAGGTAATCTCAAGTGATTAAAACTCAGCAGAGGAAGATTAAGAAAGGATATTCATGTCCGGGGACACGAGCTGTAACAGAGAGATGTCCCTACGAGTGCTTGTGTTCATCAGTGACTGATATCGACTCATGCCTACAAAATGTGCTGCTTTAGTTGTACGTAAATAATATTGAATAGAGAAGTACATTACTCCCTCCTTCAGTAAAAGCAGGTGAAGGCATACGGGAGCTCTTAAAACACAGGCAGAACAAAGTCTCTCTGCACCAGAGTTTAAGTGCTGCATTAAGTTAATGTAAGGAAAGTGCTGTGTTGCACTATCCAATACAATTTCTTTTTAAATCAGCACAAGTGAAGAATCTGAGAGAGAGATAAGGGCTGAGGGCTGTAACTGGCATCCATTTGGACGCAGACGTCCTGAACCCAGACGACCTCTCTGCCTGTCGGCCATTCCACCGAGCGGGCTTAAGACCCCCCCACAGCGCCCCTCGCCTTTTCCCTTGGACAGGGTCGAACAGAGTGAACGCACGTGAACCAGAAAGGCCATCAGGGTGGGCCTGGTTCGTTCAGACAGGTAGAGGAGCCACGGGGGGGGGGTCCTACAGAAGCCTGAGAGCGTCGGTCAGGAATCCCTGCAGCTTTCAAACCAGCTGACATTTCATCAAGCGCCTCACTTTGAAGAATAAATAAACTTGGAACAAAGGGAGTGCGGCGGGGCGGCGTGGGGCCGCGGTTCTGGGTGTTCACCGGCGACAGACAGGTTGTTTGCTGGCGCTGCTCTGCAGTAATCCCCTCCAGTTATGAACCCTGAAGCCGTCTCATCTGCTAATTTAATTACTCCGGCGGCGAGGCGGTGGGGGGCGTGTGCGTGACGGCCCCGACTCCTCAACTGTGGGAAAGCTGTTTGAAAGTCTGATCCGGCGGGAAGGGCGGGGCCGCCGCGGTCGTCCTCGTGGACGTCGAGAGCGGCGAGGGCGCGTTCAGTCGACGACCCGAGACGAGGTGAGACGGTGGCGCTCAGGAAAACATCTGTCCTGTGGGCCGTCAGAAGACGGGGGGGTCGGATGAACGCAAACGTGTTTAGGAGTATTATCAATGTAAATCAAATGGGGGGAGGGGCTATAGTCAGGTTGTGACCAGGTTATGACCTCCGGAGGTGATCACCCTGGACGACGCTCGACAGACTGATGGGGAGAGATTGCTCTTAAGTACGCTTCAGATTGGAAGAGACACAATCCAGAGTATTAATCCCCCTGGTGGAGGGCTGGATACACCGTAGAATGGAGTCTTTAAGCACTTTGATTAAAATCTACAGCAATAATCTGCATCCCACGAGGTCCGGGCTGCTTTGGCTGCGGCGGCGGCGTAAACGCGCGGCCCCCGCCAGAGGTCGTCGGAGCCGGGTGATCGACGCGCAGCAAGTGGCATCGCAGGACGCAGCTCCTGCGTTTCATCAACACCAGATTTCAGCGCTGGTGGCGAGAGACGCCAGCCGGCAGCGTCTCAGCAGCTGTTTCTTGGTGAGCAGGTCCGCCCGGCGTCCCCGCTCCATCTGCCCGATCTGGCAGGGCTCCGGGGAGGAGGGCCCTGGGGGGGCCGCGCTCACATCCACCGCCGCTCCAGTGGAACTCGCTCCCGACCACGGACGAGCGCGTCATAATCCAATATTCAGGAGTACAGATGTCTTCGGCGGCCGTTGGACGTAAACACGAGCTCAATACTCGTGAGCCCGCGTCAGCGGCTTCCTCGGCGGGCCACGCTAAATTAAGCCCAACTCCAGAATGAAAGGGGGGGACCACCGTGGAGGAACGTGATGTTGCCACCAAGCAGACAATGGCAGGTTTGTGTGTTGATCAACTCCCGTAGCCAAGCTTCTAATCCAAGAGGCAGGCCCGCATAATGGCCCATTTATGAGTACCAGAGGTGGGGGGGCCGGGGGGGGGGCAGTGTTTCAGGGGAGGGGGCTGCGGTGATTAGATGATGTGAGAAGCTCAGAGGGTAAACCCGCATCAACCGTGGGGAGAGCGCGGCGCTGGAGCGCATGGGCTTCCTCCTCACTCCGCCCCAACTTCAACCCTGAGCGGTGCCGGCGGAGTTCACGTGGAAACGAACTTTGTCTGCGGCGTGAGCGCGGCCTTGAAGAGGAGGCCGGCCTTGACCGGTAAAAACGACAACAGCGTCGAAACAGCAACGCGGCCCACCGTCAAACAGCCTCCGAATACGGGAAGTGATACAGAAGCAAAATCCCCTGATTCACTAAAAACAGGAGGAATCTGGGGCACCGTGACGAAGGGGCGGGGCCAAAACCGTAACAACGGGGCCCTTCGAGGGGTCTGGAAGACGTGGTTGGGTTTTTTCGAGTTTTTCTTCAAATTACCTGAAGACAAATGTTGTTAAAAAAAACCTGACTTCACTCATTTAAATCCAACTTTTCCCTCATCCTGAGGAGAGTCGGGGGGCTGAACTTGAAGTCATCTAATCGTCACAACCTTGAGATTAGAATTCCGAGTGCACACCCAGGAAGTGTGTTCCGACGGCCTGGGCTGTGTCACCGGCCGAGGAGAACAAGCAAAGGCACGAACAGCCTGGAAAGCCTTGCGCAACAGCACCGCAGCACTATCGCAGCCCTATCGCAACCCAGGTGCGTCCCATTGTGCTCCACGGAAACGTGGAATGATCACCAAACGGTTCCGACACCAGCCTGTTCAGGCTTGAGGAGAGAACGAGCCTTCCCCCGACCGCGCTACGGGACGCGCAGAGAAGCGCCGCCGCCGCCGCATTCCTGTCCATTTACAGCCGCGGCAGACGGCACAAAGAAGGCCGAGGGGAGGCCATTTTCCTGCTTTTAAGGCTGATCAATAACACTCACACGGGAGTGTGTGTGTGTGTGTGTGTGTGTGTGTGTGTGTGTGTGGGGGGCGAAGGGCACGTTTGGGAACTGCTTTCACGCACCAGAGTGAACCCGGCGCGGCGGAGACGTTGTTACGGCCAACGCTCTGTTAAACAGGCCGACGACTCCCGCGTCACGCGCTCCACGCCGGTGTGAGACGGGCCTTGAGTCACGGCGAGCCCGCCCGTGAATCACCGCGGCAGACGGCCGTGGGCCACCTCCAACACTGACGGCGAATCAGAGGGGAGCGCTTCCTGCGAGAGGCGACCACAAGGTTAAGATAAGTGTGAACCGCTGATAGGGCAGCGCTCGCAGCCCCCACGCACCGGGGGGGAGGGACAGGGCGTGTTCCACAATAAACACACAAAAAGAAAGAGGGGGGGGGGGGGGACACGCCTCCCCAACTGGGTCAGGCGTCTGAACTTTTGACCAAACGACGGCGCACATCGCCGTCGACGTGCACACACGGGCGCTCCCGCGTCCACCTACTGGGGCCCGACGGCGTCCCAGATATCAACGCCGCGTCTGTGTCTCTCACACTCACACACTCACACACACACACACACACACACACACAGAGAACGAGCGCAGGAGGAGCGACTAAACTTCCTGACAAAGGTGGAACGCCACCAGGCTTCCCTCCCAGGCGCTCGGCCTGCGCGGAGCGAAGTTCGCACGTTTGTCGAGGTTCAACGAAACCTCTCGGGGGGGGGCGGGGGGGGCACACACACCAGACTTCTCCCAACTCCGCGTTCCTCCTCCTCGGCTGGCCGAGGTCCTGATTAATCTGGCCGTATTAAAGTCGTCAGGCGCGCTGAGGCCTAATCTCCCCTGATTGCTGCATTAACTTAATGGCCTCATTAGCTGCTGTCTTTAAAGCGCTGCTCGGGCTTCGGCCCGGCCCGGCTGAGATTACGTCCTGGTCGCAGGTATGTGGGACAACGAGAGGGCCTGTCGAGCCCTCGGAGGTCGGGCGGCGTCGCCCAAAGACCGGGGGAGGGGGGGTGTGTGAGAGACGAGTCTTCTCCGGCCCGGACCTCCACGGACCTCCACCCCCCACCGGACCAGACCCCCGCCTCACCAGACGGATTAAACCCTTCACGGTGGAAAAGTTTGACTTCAGTGACTTGTGACCAGAAGCAAACCCGGGGGGGGGTTCTGAGGGTTCTGGGTCACCCCCTACGTGACCTCTGACCCCTGAGGTGAACAGAGGTTTACCTGCAGCCTCATGGCCTCACAATAAAAAGGGAATGTTTGAGGAGAAGCCTGCAGGTTCTACCCTCCCCGGCCCAGACACACACACTTCTGACCCCCCCCCGCATTCGGAACCAGCACTTGGACCCCCACCCCCGGGTTCGGTTTCACACGAGAAATGTGTTTTAATCACTTCTTTTGTAAGTTCCCGAGCAGACAAGGTCACCAAACCTGCGTCATCGAGACTTCAAACCAGCCCAGAAGCGACCAGAACCGGTCCGGGCTCATCCCGGGGACCCGGTCCGACGGGTTCGGGCTCGACCCCGCGGCTTTGTGGCGGGGACCGGGGGGGGGGGGGCTCGGAACCCGTCCGGGAGGAGCGAGACGACGGACTGGACCCACCTCATTGTTCACCGGGGGAGGTCCGGTTCCGACGACTCTCGGGGCTTCGGCGCGGCGGTTCCGAACCAACGTGCTGCGGCGGAGGGAGGCAGGAGATCGGGCATGAGCCCCCGCAGACGGGCGGCGAGTGGCGGGATAAAGGAGCACCGCGACGACTTCCTGGTGGGGGGGGGGGGGGGAGGGGGGGGGAGGCTGGGAGAGAGGGGGGAGAGCGGGTCAACTCCAACCACGATCCCGGAGCGGGCTCCGGCGGGTCGAGCCCCGGGGGGCCGGGCGGGAGCTGGGCGCGGGGCGGGGCGGCTCCGGGGTGGGTCCGGGCTGAGGGCTCCGGGCTGCGGCTGCGGCTGCGTCCGTCGCTCGCTCGCGCTGGCCGGATCCTCGAGCCCGGCCCGCCCGCCCCGCTCCCAAATAGGCTGCCATCCAGTGACGCGTTCACGGCGCGTCGTAAAATCCCGACGTCGGCGTGAAGCGGCTATTGTGGCCCGGTGATTGATGGCTCGACGTAGCCGCCCGGTTGCCGTGGTTACGGCCGCACAAATCTCGCCCCCCCCCCTCCCCAGGCTTTCAGGAAAAGTTGCCCCCCCCACACACACACTTGCACAAAGTCCCGAAAATTCAGTCCGAGGGGAAAGTGCATCGCTAATCCGACGGCACACAAAGCGGTAGTGACACGCGTTTAGAACGCGAGGGTTTCCCGCAGGAGCGCGTTATAAAGTATCCAAAGCGCGAATAAAAGCTAAAAAAGCCTCCGGGAACTGTCTACAACATATATTTAATTTCAAGAAAACAGCGGCTGCCCCTCAAGAACACACACACACACACACACAAACACACGTTTGTTCCATTTTTCCACACGTTTCACGTAAATCTCTTTTCATAACTGTTGTTTTTACTTCCCCAAACTTCCGTGGCCTTTTCCGCTAAATGACTGAACATTTGAGAGAGCAAAACCCAGAAATAACCTGACAAACTTCTCCAAAACGAGTCGTTTTAGTGATTCGGTCTTTATCTCTCTGGACAAACCAGTAATGAGGAAGCACAGCTGCAATCCAAACTCACTAATATGTAACCGCGTTTAAAATTTACACTATGAAGTAATCCTCTCTAAATATAGACGGTAATGATGAAGGAGTCTTGGTCCACTTTGTGCAACACACACACACACACACACACACACACACACACACACACACACACACACACACACACACACACACACACACATATTTGGAGCACTGTTCCCCCTAATGGGGACACAAGTGAAAGGGAGGATGAGAAAGGAATGCATTACGTCTGCATGGCATGTGTAAACATCCAGAAAGCCACTGTGCCTTTTGTTTCACTGGGCACACACACACACACACACTCACACACGCACACACACGCACACTACACACTTTTCTGAGCAACTGTTTGTCTGACATTTGTTCAGTGTGTTTTTATTTTAGCCACTTGAGCTCAGACTTCCAAACGGACCCTCGGATCCCCTTTCTGAGTCCCACAAAGTCGCAGGGCCCGGCAGAACTTGTGGGGTCTGGCCCTGTAAACACATGTGGCACCGCTGCTGGCTGCATCCACACCACTGGTCTGCTTCCCAGAGAGTAGCCCATAAAGCCTTGAGAGCAGCCCAGCTTAATTGTAGGGTTAGCAGCATGCTCCTCCCTTTTACCACAGCTTTATTTCCAGTCTAACGTCACTAGGACAGACAGACAGACAGACAGACAGACAGGCAGACAGGCAGACAGGCAGGCAGACAGGCAGGCAGGCAGGCAGGCAGGCAGATAGAGGGACAGAGGGAGAGAGAGTCAGACGGATAGACAGACAGACAGACAGATAGGCAGGCAGGCAGACAGACAGTCAGACAGTCAGGCTGACAGACAGAGAGTCAGACAGAAGTTGATGTGTTTGCACATCTGTCCCGGTGAGCCTGTGGACAGGCCGTCACAGACACAGGCAGCTCTTTAACTGGACAGTCCCACTGGTGAAGGTCCCACTGGTGAAGGTCCCACTGGTGAAGGCCCCACTGGTGAAGGTCCCACTGGTGAAGGCCCCACTAGTGAAGGTCCTACTGGTGAAGGTCCCACTGGTGAAGGCCCCACTGGTGAAGGTCCTACTGGTGAAGGTCCCACTGGTGAAGGTCCCACTGGTGAAGGTCCTACTGGTGAAGGCCCCACTGGTGAAGGCCCCATTGGTGAAGGTCCTACTGGTGAAGGCCCCACTGGTGAAGGTCCTACTGGTGAAGGTCCCACTGGTGAAGGTCCCACTGGTGAAGGTCCCACTGGTGAAGGTCCTACTGGTGAAGGCCCCACTGGTGAAGGCCCCATTGGTGAAGGTCCTACTGGTGAAGGTCCCACTGGTGAAGGTCCTACTGGTGAAGGCCCCACTGGTGAAGGAACTGGAACTGGTTGAAAAACTAGACAAGACAGACATTTACACAAACAAACTACTCCAATCCAAGCGTGATTTCAGGCTGGCAGTAGTCAGACAGACGGGGAATAAACCCAGAGGGTACAGGGCATTAACTATGCATTAAGTATGTGACTTCTAATTCTTCATTAGGAGAGGGATGTGGCTGGATAAGGTCAGAGAAATGTAACAGAGGCACACCAGGGTAGTGAGAGATGAGGGTCAGGGGTCAGGGCCAGGGTCAGGGGTCAGGGTTCAGGGCCAGGGTAACAGAGATACAGGCTCCGCCTGATCACAGGGAGCGCAATGATAAATGTGTCAGACGCTGCCACATAAGACTAACACAACACAAGAACTAATTAGTTATCTTGGGTTAATGTTTGAGCTCGTCACAGGTCAACCTGGACAGCAAATAATAATAAAAATAACAATCAAAGAACACGCATATCGTCATATTTTATGCTTTTATTTTGTTAGATGATTGTGGGGATAGAGGCTGTAGTTACCTATAGAATCCGCTAGATGGCGACATAACCACAGATTAAAAAGATCGACTGTTACCGAACCTTAACGAAGGATTGTTGGAGATTTGGTTTGTAAGATCTCAGATGTGTGTGTGGCCCGCAGCAGCAGAATGCAGGCTGCCACATGTGCATAGCGTCCAGCTGTGTGTCAGGAATGTCGTCAGGAAGGCAGCGGTGGGTGCGTGAGCACTGAGAAGACACCTTTTTTAATGAGTTGAGTTTAGGTCTGTGCTTCCACACGCTCTACCCCATGAAGACACACTCTTTAAAGGGCGTCCTGGTCCCTGTAGGGCGACTCCTGGTTCTACAGTGGCGATGTAACGGGATCATCGTCGATGTTTTAATGAGACGTCAAAGGTCAAAGGTCATCAGTGAACTCAGTGAAAGTGTGGAATTAAAAAGGAAAGTATTTCTGGTGAGGTCAAAGGGTACTTTGATCCAGACACAACACAGATTACGGATACGGGTGAACTGAGAACTGGGGTGATGAACATAGCAGGAGCCTGCAGCCGCCGCTCAGCTTGATGCCCGCCCGACAGGCCAGACGCACCTTCTTCTCCTTCTTCTTCTCCTTCTTCATTCCGTTTTCTTCTAGTTTCAGTTTTCTCCAGCACCACATTTGACCGCTGTACCTCTCCGGGGGCTGCCTGCTGTCTCACTCTGACCTCCTCACACCTTGTCTGCAGCAGCGTTTCGCTTTGGGAGCTTCTGGGCCTGAACCAGGACGATCAGGTGCAGCCCTGAGGTGGATACCCCCCCCCGCTGTTGGTGCTCCTCCCTCAGCCTGGTGCTGTTGGCGCCCCTGCTGGGATCGTCCTCCCCCCTCCTCCCCTCTGCCCAGCCTGGACGGAGGGCCCCCGACACCCTCGCACGGCTCTGCTTGGAAACAAACTGCTGCTCCGGTTACTGGACCCGATCGATGCCCCGCAAGGTGTCGCGTTGCTCGCAGGCCTGGGGGTCGATGCGTGGCCGATCGCTATCATAATCACACTTCCCCCACTTATCGCTTCCCTCCTGAATAAAACATCCGCCTTCCTGCTGGCGCACCCCTCTCCCCGCCCTAAAATCTGGAGGGACGGGGCCTTCTTCAAGTGTCTCTGAAACGTGAGGACGAGGGAAGAGCACGATGATACCCAACACACGAGGTCCCCAAAGTTGTTCTAATCTTGGGTGTCTCGGTTTGACCACAGAGCTGCTGGAGCTGAAGGGCTGAGGACACACTCTGGACCAGCGACCCAAACAGCTGCCACTCACGTGCTTCAGGAGGCTCATTCAGGTACGATCGTGACGGATCTCAAATGTGTTCAACCACCTTCATACACTCGACTCTCACTGGCTGAGTTCTGGTGCCGAACCCAATCAATCTTGATTAGAACCCAAGCGCAGCTCAACAGATGTATTCAGAGACTTGGGACACGTCAGAGGATGGAGATAGACTTCAGAGTCAGAATCCAGATGTTGACTTTATACTGGTTTCCTCAAACCACTGTCAGATCTTTGGGTCAGAAGAGCAGGATCCAGCAGGTTCAGGGAAAGTTTTTAGTGTATCAACCTGGGTTTTCCTTCCTACCATCAGACTGGGTTGTAGAACAACACCCAAAAAGCAATCACATTCAATCCATCCATCCATCACTTGTTCCTCCACAGGGGGTCGTGGGGGGACTGGAGCCTGTCCCAGCTGTTGGGCGAAGGCAGGGTCCACCCTGGACTGGTCCCAGTCCATCACAGGGCTGATGAATAGACAGACAGCCATTCACACTCACACCTATGGACAATGTAGTGTCTCCAAGTCACCTGATCCCCAGATGTTCATGTCTGTGGACTGTGAGAGGAAGCCAGAGTACCTGGAGAGAACCCACACAGGCTCAGGAGAACATGGAGACTACACACAGGGAGAACATGGAGACTACACACAGGGAGAACATGGAGACTACACACAGGGAGAACATGGAGACTACACACAGGGAGAACATGGAGACTACACACATGGAGAACATGGAGACTACACACAGGGAGAACATGGAGACTACACACAGGGAGAACATGGAGACTACACACAGGCTCAGGAGAACATGGAGACTACACACAGGGAGAACATGGAGACTACACACATGGAGAACATGGAGACTACACACAGGGAGAACATGGAGACTACACACAGGCTCAGGAGAACATGGAGACTCCACACAGGGAGAACATGGAGACTACACACAGGCTCAGGAGAACATGGAGACTACACACAGGGAGAACATGGAGACTACACACAGGGAGAACATGGAGACTACACACAGGGAGAACATGGAGACTACACACAGGGAGAACATGGAGACTACACACAGGGAGAACATGGAGACTACACACAGGCTCAGGAGAACATGGAGACTACACACAGGCTCAGGAGAACATGGAGACTACACACAGGGAGAACATGGAGACTCCACACAGGGAGAACATGGAGACTACACACATGGAGAACATGGAGACTACACACAGGGAGAACATGGAGACTACACAAAGGGAGAACATGGAGACTACACACAGGCTCAGGAGAACATGGAGACTACACACAGGGAGAACATGGAGACTACACACAGGGAGAACATGGAGACTCCACACAGGCTCAGGAGAACATGGAGACTACACACAGGGAGAACATGGAGACTACACACAGGGAGAACATGGAGAGTACACACAGGGAGAACATGGAGACTAGACACAGGGAGAACATGGAGACTACACACAGGGAGAACATGGAGACTACACACAGGGAGAACATGGAGACTACACACAGGCTCAGGAGAACATGGAGACTCCACACAGGGAGAACATGGAGACTACACACAGGCTCAGGAGAACATGAAGACTACACACAGGGAGAACATGGAGACTACACACAGGGAGAACATGGAGACTACACACAGGCTCAGGAGAACATGGAGACTACACACAGGGAGAACATGGAGACTACACACAGGGAGAACATGGAGACTACACACAGGGAGAACATGGAGACTACACACAGGCTCAGGAGAACATGGAGACTCCACACAGGGAGAACATGGAGACTACACACATGGAGAACATGGAGACTACACACAGGGAGAACATGGAGACTACACACAGGGAGAACATGGAGACTACACACAGGCTCAGGAGAACATGGAGACTACACACAGGGAGAACATGGAGACTCCACACAGGGAGAACATGGAGACTACACACAGGGAGAACATGGAGACTCCACACAGGGAGAACATGGAGACTACACACATGGAGAACATGGAGACTACACACAGGGAGAACATGGAGACTACACACAGGGAGAACATGGAGACTACACACAGGGAGAACATGGAGACTACACACATGGAGAACATGGAGACTACACACAGGGAGAACATGGAGACTACACACAGGGAGAACATGGAGACTACACACAGGCTCAGGAGAACATGGAGACTACACACAGGGAGAACATGGAGACTACACACAGGAGAACATGGAGACTACACACAGGGAGAACATGGAGACTACACACAGGGAGAACATGGAGACTACACACAGGCTCAGGAGAACATGGAGACTACACGGACAGGGAGAACATGGAGACTACACACAGGGAGAACATGGAGACTACACACAGGGAGAACATGGAGACTACACACAGGGAGAACATGGAGACTACACACAGGGAGAACATGGAGACTACACACAGGGAGAACATGGAGACTACACACAGGGAGAACATGGAGACTACACACAGGGAGAACATGGAGACTACACACATGGAGAACATGGAGACTACACACAGGGAGAACATGGAGACTACACACAGGGAGAACATGGAGACTACACACAGGCTCAGGAGAACATGGAGACTACACACAGGGAGAACATGGAGACTACACACAGGGAGAACATGGAGACTCCACACAGGCTCAGGAGAACATGGAGACTACACACAGTAGGAGAACATGGAGACTACACACAGGGAGAACATGGAGAGTACACACAGGGAGAACATGGAGACTAGACACAGGGAGAACATGGAGACTACACACAGGGAGAACATGGAGACTACACACAGGGAGAACATGGAGACTACACACAGGCTCAGGAGAACATGGAGACTCCACACAGGGAGAACATGGAGACTCCACACAGGGAGAACATGGAGACTACACACAGGGAGAACATGGAGACTACACACAGGGAGAACATGGAGAGTACACACAGGGAGAACATGGAGACTAGACACAGGGAGAACATGGAGACTACACACAGGGAGAACATGGAGACTACACACAGGGAGAACATGGAGACTACACACAGGCTCAGGAGAACATGGAGACTCCACACAGGGAGAACATGGAGACTCCACACAGGGAGAACATGGAGACTACACACATGGAGAACATGGAGACTACACACAGGGAGAACATGGAGACTACACACAGGGAGAACATGGAGACTACACACAGGCTCAGGAGAACATGGAGACTACACACAGGGAGAACATGGAGACTACACACAGGGAGAACATGGAGACTCCACACAGGCTCAGGAGAACATGGAGAGTACACACAGGGAGAACATGGAGACTACACACAGGGAGAACATGGAGAGTACACACAGGGAGAACATGGAGACTAGACACAGGGAGAACATGGAGACTACACACAGGGAGAACATGGAGACTACACACAGGGAGAACATGGAGACTACACACAGGCTCAGGAGAACATGGAGACTCCACACAGGGAGAACATGGAGACTACACACAGGGAGAACATGGAGACTACACACAGGGAGAACATGGAGACTACACACAGGGAGAACATGGAGACTACACACAGAGAGAACATGGAGACTCCACACAGGGAGAACATGGAGACTACACACAGAGAGAACATGGAGACTCCACACAGGAAGACCCAGCCTCCATCCCAACTGGGATCAGAACCCAAGACCTTCTGACGTGAGGCGACGGTGCTGACCACCACGCCACCGATCCCGTTCCTGGGCCAACACCAGTGACGGTGGAAGCGGGCGTCCCCGGGCAGCAGCTTTGGTCCGTTAGTCAGAATCTCAGGAACCCGTCATGGAACCTGAATCACAGCGAGTGAGTTTGAGACCGTCAGGGGAGTAAAGTGAGACGAGCTGTTGAAGCTATTAGGAGAACGAACAAAGTGGTCAGGAGGGGCCGCCGGAGGAGGAGGACGCGGGTGTGAAGTGACAGTCAGCACATCTGCTCTCATCAATAATGCACCGGGCCCTTAAACGGCAGGTTGTCGCGGATCAAATGCTGCTCCCTGAAACCAGCCCGACACCCAAGACGCCGCCGGGGGAGGGCGAGAAGGGCGACCGCGGGAGGAGGAAGACGGGGGGCGGCGAGCGTCCCCTCGGTGCTCCTGAGGGGACGAGCGGAACGCCGCTCAGCTCGCCGTGGTCCTGCGACACGCTCTGAATATGTGGGGTGAGTACTGAACTTTCAGCTTGAAGGAAAAACACACACGACCTTCACTCGGGCATCAGTTTTATTATTAAAAATGAAAAATCCTGAAGGGTTTGTGTCGTAATACGTCAACAAAAGCAGGTGTTCTAGACCGAAACCAACACTAACTCTGACTCAGCTGAAAGAAAACATACACGTAAAAGTAAAGGTGACAAAGCTCCCTCCTGAGCAGTTCATTTTCCAGTGATCAGAGGGTTTCTCAGCACGATGATGACCGAGTCGCCCCGCAGGAACATTTTAGAAATATAACGATCCTTGTTCACCGGCTTGGACTTCTTCTTCCCCTTCCCGCTCTTTGGGACCTCCGTCCACATCTCTTTCACATTCTCCAGGACCATGTTGCAATGCCTGAAAAGAAAATCACAATGATCATTAAAAGGAAATCCCCAATCATTAGTAAGTACACTGTATTTTCTCAGACACTGACGTAACGGTGGCCTTCATGTTCTGCAGTTTGATCAGTAGATCGTTCTACCTCGTTATAGACCAGAACTGTGACATCTGTAACTGGGAGTACAATAAGAAATCAACGTTTCTCTAAAATTACTGATCTACTGCCATGAACAGGCTAAAAGACCACATCTCTGTGAATTCAGGATTACTGCTGTTAAATAAAAACAAATGAGCAGCACTTTTGTCTTGATTAAGGTATAAAGGTGTGTGAAGGTCTGTCGAGCCCCCCCTCTGCTTCACATAAGAACACGATCAAACACCACGTGAGTTTGACATAAGCGTCCCCCCAGAGCCTCAGCATCCCCCCAGAGCCTCGGTGTCTCACCCAGAGCCCTAGTGTCCCCCCAGAGCCTCGGTGTCTCACCCAGAGCCTCAGCGCCCCCCCAGAACCTCGGTGTCTCCCCCAGAGCCCTAGTGTCCCCCCAGAGCCTCGGTGTCCCCCCAGAGCCTCAGCATCCCCCCAGAGCCTCGGTGTCTCACCCAGAGCCTCAGCGCCCCCAGAACCTCGGTGTCTCCCCCAGAGCCCTAGTGTCCCCCCAGAACCTCGGTGTCTCCCCCAGAGCCTTAGTGTCCCCCCAGAGCCTCGGTGTCTCACCCAGAGCCTCGGTGTCCCCCCAGAGCCTCGGTGTCCCCCCAGAGCCCTAGTGTCCCCCCAGAACCTCGGTGTCTCCCCCAGAGCCTCGGTGTCCCCCCCAGAGCCTCAGCATCCCCCCAGAGCCCCGGTGTCCCCCCCAGAGCCTCAGTGTCCCCCCAGAGCCTCGGTGTCCCCCCCAGAGCCCCAGCTTCACCCGGAGGCGGCGGCCGTACCTGTCGAAGGCTTTAACTCTCCCCAGGAGCTTCTTGTTGTTGCGGCAGTTTATCAGGACCTGCGTGTTGTTCTTCACCGACTGGGTGAGCACGGACAAGGGGCCGGTGTTGAACTCCTCCTCCTCCCGTTTCTGGAGCTCCTCGGGGGTCATCTCAGACTTGGGTTTTGTCAAGAGACTCCTGGAACACACGAAATTAACAAAGAACTCAGAAATCGATGTGCTGTTAGTTGGCCCAGTTTTATTAAAATAAACACCCAGCGCAGAGAGAAGATGAATTACGGTAGTTACATTTCCCTGACTCATGAATTATAGATTAACCCTCTGCGTCTTCGTTTTTTCCTTTTTTTTTATTGAAATAAGTTCAAATTCACGTCTAAAGAAAAGAGCCGGGAAAAGACTAACTCACCCAAATATGGGTGCACTGTTGCTGCGGATAGTTTCAATTAACAATGAAGGCTATTCTATTTCACTTTAACTATCGAGGAGTCTTGTTTATTTTAAAAAGCTTTAAAAAATAAAACATTTAACACATGACCGGCGTTAGCATTTAGCTAACAGCGTCGCGTGTAGAACTGAACAGAAACCTCCCACTTTGACGCAGAACTTTATCTCTTTCTCGGCACCATGACCGACGTAAGCCGTGAGGGACATCTGCGCTCTTTAATTAGTCGGCAGATAAAGAAAACGAGAGTTTTGTCTCCGCGTTGATGCTAACGTTAGCATCGTTAGCATCCGGACCGCCACTCGTGACCGTGAGTATAAACCCTAAAGCGGGCAAACGCCCGTCGGTAAACGCAGCCGCGGCCGTAAATACTCACATGGCTGAAGGACACGAAAGTTATTTTAGTGAGTTTGTCCACTGAAGACCGCTAACAAAACGCTCCAAGCGTGGATCAACTGCTTCCGGGATTACTGTCGGACTTCCGGCGCGGTTGAGCAATACCTTCCGGGTCGTTGTCGCTCTAAACGTAAAAGAAAGAGTTCCAAAATTTAAATTTATTTGTATGAATACAAATAAATAAACATAAACACATTATAAATAAACACAAATGCATTATAAATAAACATATAAATAAACGCCATTATTGGGCAAAAGAATCAAGATTACAGATGTACGTTTCATATAGATTATGAACGAAATAATTCTGATGCCAACGAGAAAAATGCTAAAAATTGAGTGATTGTTTGCATTGTGTGACTTTAAGTGATAAAATATTACTTTTGATTATATCAGTGTTTTATTCTCCTAAAAACACAACATAACATTAGTTACAATATTCACGTTTTGTAGGCCGTTGTATGGGATTAAGCTCCCTAAAAATAATTTTGGATACTTGAAAAAACTCAGAATTGTAATTTTTAAAAAGGCAAAAACAACAACAGCAAAAAAAAAAAAAAAAAACCCACCTATTTTATGAGTTGTCAATAAAGGCAGATTTGAAAAACGACGTGTTTTGACGTGATGACGAGTCTTTATACAGGAGATTAAATAATCTCATCAATATCCTTCAATCTGCATTACAGGTGCTAAAAGCTGTGTGGTCCTGGATTATTTGAGCTCCTTCTGTTGGAGGAAACCTGTCTCAGATAAGGAGATGTTAAAGCAGTCAGTTGACACCGCAGACCCAAACAGCCCCGGCTTTGTTCCGTCAAACATACGAGTGAGGGGAAAGGGTGTGAGACGGGGAGAAGAGGAGATGTTGGCCCGATTACCTGCACAGCAGCAACGGAACACTGACAGATTGACTTTCTGGAGAGAGACAGGGAGACGCCTGGGGGCCCCCCGACCCAACCGCCTTAATTCTGAGGGTGGCAGATCTACCTGAGGAAGCCACTTGCTCCAGATATTGGAAACCTGTGTGCGGCTGAGAGAGGCGGGTGCGAGGGATCGATTTTCAGATGAGTGCTTCATCTTTATGAAGCTCTGCCAGGAGACTTAAAGTGGGGAACAACAGGCCCGTAAAGTGAGCTGACGTGGATTAAGGCCTGCGCGTGAGGGGACATCTTACAGGGCTGAAGTCAGATAACGATCGTTAAATTAAAATATAAAGAACAGACGTTGTCACCAGGGCATCGCTCCCTCGGGTGTTTGAATAAATGTAGACATGCACTTCTTCGCTCATGGTGAGGCATCGAGAAACGCACCTTTCAGTTCAGTATTTAGTCAATTATAATCAGGATTTTAATGTTGTTTATATCAGTGAAAACACAACAGAACATCAGGTGCAATATTCAGGTTTTGTAGATCGTTGTATGGGATTAAGCTCCCTAAAAATGACTTGGATACTTGAAAAAACTCGGAATTTGTCTTTTTAAAAAGGCAAAAACAACAACAAAAAAAACCTCACCTAATTTACGAGTTGTTGATGAGGGCAGATTCAGCCAGTGAGCGGATGAGTGCTTCATCTTTGTGAAGCTCTGCCAGAAGACCCAAACTGGGGAACAACAGGCCCGTAAAGTGAGCTGATGTGGATTAAGGCCTGCGCGTGAGGGGACCCCAGTCTGAACATCTCACAGGGCTCAAGTCAGAAGTGACCTTCAGATAACCATTGTGAAATTAAAATGAAGAGAAACGCACCTTTCAGTTCAGTATTTAGGAAATTATAATCAGGATTTTACAAAATGAAAACATGTTTTTAAAACACGGACGACGATCACGCCTCACGCGTCGACACTACATGGCGGTCAGCTCTGTGAGGGCGGCATCACTAGGAACCGCGCCGTGTCATCAGAACGGATCAGGACCAACAGCACGCTCAGAGGAGCGCCTCGTCCTCACGGAGCTCGGTTACGCTCACAACGGGATCGCTCCTCTGACCTCTGGGGTCAAAAACGAAAGTGACGGCACACCTTTGACCCCTCCTCAGCGCGCACCTTCGGGCCCCACGCCGGTCCGCTCGCCCCGATCGCGCCTCAGAGCCTCGGAGAAGCGGTGGGCCGGGGTCGGGGCCACAAAGGGCCTTTGTGTGGCCGCGGCACTGGTCCAGACGCGCTCTATAATCGGTATCGTCATCCGCGTGCTTTCCCTTCTCATTTCCTGTCGGGGAAGGTGAGAGAAAGTTGAGCAGGTGACGGCGTGAGGGGGGGATCAGGGCGATGGGGCTGGAGGGGCCTGCTGGGGTTACCACGGCGCCCTGTCCCGACACGATCCCTCCCCAGCGGAGCCGCAGCTGCACGCTTGAACTCTTGATCCTTGAGAACACGTCGACGGGCGACCCACACGTGACTTTTCACCGTTCGTGAAAACTGAAGAACGAAGGCGACAGCAGCAGGTTTGAGCTGCCCACTTTGGATCCCCAAAAGAACCGGCCGTTCTTTGGTTATATCGCGCACAACAGCGGTGTGTATGTCATTTTACACACAGAAAGAAAGAATCTTAAATCTGAACACAATTTCTTCAAACACTGAATTGGCTGTTTAAAACTTAAACACGTTTCAGGCCGGAAAAAGAAAAATTTCACACATTTTTTTTTTTTTGCTTTAATTCTCTATTTTCATAGTTTGCAGAATTTAGTTATAATATCAGATAATATAATAGTTATAATATCAGATAATATAATAGTTATAATATCAGATAATATCGGATAATACAATAGTTATAATATCAGATAATATCAGATAATACAATAGTTATAATATCAGATAATATAATAGTTATAATATCAGATAATATCGGATAATACAATAGTTATAATATCAGATAATACAATAGTTATAATATCAGATAATATCGGATAATACAATAGTTATAATATCAGATAATACAATAGTTATAATATCAGATAATACAATAGTTATAATATCAGATAATATCGGATAATACAATAGTTATAATATCAGATAATACAATAGTTATAATATCAGATAATATCAGATAATATAATAGTTATAATATCAGATAATATCGGATAATACAATAGTTATAATATCAGATAATATCAGATAATATAATAGTTATAATATCAGATAATATACGGAGGAGGAAGAACAAGAGTAACGGAGCAAGGTCACTTTTGTTTGACTGTTGTTTGACGCTTTACGCCTGATAGGAGGCTTTTTTCGTTTGACTTTTTCGTGCGCGTAAATACACATTTATACCTAATATACAAAAACAAACCAAATTGTTGCCAAATAGATAACGAAATGTCCTTCTTTTAATTGCGGCTACAGTCCAGGCCGTCCATAAGCATTCGATAACGAGCTCGCAGCGGCTCCTTCCAGCCCCAGTGGCGGACCTACTTCTCACTCCGGCTCAGAGGAGCACCCAAGCGGACTCGACAGTAACCTGGAACAGCCCCGAGGCGCTCCCGAGCGTCTGCGGGCGGCTTGTGCGAGAGGAGCCGCCCGAGGCCGGACCTGGCCGGGCCCAGCCCCCCCTGGCCCGGCCCGAAGGCGCTGGCCCAGGGGACGTGGCCCGAGCCCAAGTAGCCGGCCTGTCCGGAGACCACGTCGAGGCGGCGCGGGTCCGGCGGCGGCGGCGGCGGCGCGCAGCGCAGCCCGACGCACGACGTCTCCGGGCGCGTCTGCCCGAACCGGCCCGCGTCCGGCGGACCCGCGGGGCTCGGGCAGGAGCGCCGGGACCCCGGCGGGGCGGCGTGGCCCGGGAAGCGGCCGTGCGCGCCCGGGTAAGTCCCGCCAGCCCCGTGCGTGCGCGCCGGAGCGTGCAGCGGCAGGAGCGGCGGCACGGGCCAGTAGAAGGGAGCCGCCGCGGGGGGCCCCGGGGCCGCGCTGGCGCTCGGGCGCGGCGCGGCCCCGGGGCCCCCCGCGGGCGCGGCCCCGGGGCCCCCGGCGCGCCGCAGCTTCCCCGACGCGCCGCCGATGAAGACGCCGTCGCTGCAGGGGTCCAGCGCCCAGTAGCTGCCCTTGCCCGGGTCGTCGTAGTGGCGCGGCACCTTGACGAAGCACTTGTTGAGGCTCAGGTTGTGGCGGACGGAGTTCTGCCAGCCCTGCCGGTTCTGCCGGTAGTACGGGAAGTTGCTCGTGATGAACTGGTAGATGCCGCTGAGCGTCAGCCGCCGCTCCGGGCTCTGGCGGATGGCCATCATGATCAGCGCGT